>VXAY01005475.1:3558441-3676801 GCA_013399855.1 Oxyruncus cristatus
AAAAAAAAAAAGAGAGCAAGGAAACAAGGGCAAGGGCTTGTTTCTCCTAGAAACCATGGGAGCTGTGCATGAACAGGGGTCTTTCAAAATTGTCAGCTTTGCTTTAGGAATAGATTTGGGGTGGTTTGAAATTATAGTTCAAATTCAAGCTGCGTTCCCCCCAAAAAACAGACAAACACACACAATAAATGGACGTGTGTATTTTGAAAATACAGAGGAATCAAATTCAGTTAACAGTTTTAGCTTCTTCTCGCTCATGAATGGATGAGGGAAAGAGAAAGAAACAGGATTAGAGGGAGAATCTAAATATAGTATCTCTCTTGTTTGTTTGGAAGCAACAAAGTTGAAAGCAACAAAATCCAAAATTGCTTTGCACTATTCATTTCAAAACGGCTTTTTTTTTTTTAATGCAGCTTATATTAAAAAGTCTGTATTTAATAACTTAAAATATGTCCAATAATGAGACTTATTTGCTTGAATCAAAATATGTTGGCTTGGCACAATCTGTTAGATGTTTTGATTTTTGGGTTTTGGTGTTCGGTTTTGTTCATTTTTTGTTGCAAAATCGGAAAAGACTCTTGAAGCTCACATCAAAGCAAAAGTTCCCTTTTCTTCAATGTGTAGGTTTTTAAAATTTTATGTCAGCTTAATTTTACTTTTCAGAAGTTAACTGGAAAGGGGTTACATGCAAAAATTGTTTGTGGCAGTTTAGAAACTATGGCTGAGCTGAGAAGGGAAATAGTGTTTCACCCATGATGCCACAACTTGGTATTGGGTTTTCACGACTTGGAATAGAGAGGGGCTCATACCACCACCGTAAAATGATTCCTTAAATATAGTGGGGAGATGAACAGTCTTAAGTTCTCCAGTTTGACGAGTTGGTATCAAAACCTGGATGGTTTTATTCCAGTGCAGTTGGCTTTGAATGAGGAATTATTGGAATAGAAATAAGCTCCACTAATACTTAGCTACAGACCTTTTTTTAAAAAACCCTGTGAGAGCTCCAGAGGCACTGCTGCAGGCACTTTCTGTTCCTTCCACATCTTTATTGCTTGGGGGTTTTTATTTTTATTTTTGATATATTCACTCTTACCCGTCCAGGACTTAGTGTCCTGTGAGACCCTTTTTCTACTGAAGCATCTTCATAGACCCTATTTAGTCCATCTTGTGTGAGACCAGCAAGCAGTTTGATGGGATAGGAACATAATCATCACTATCTTTGAACCTAAAAGTAAAAACAGATTTATATTAAAACACAAGCTTAAGGATTTACCTTAAACCCATAAATAAGATCCAAGAAAATTATATTGTATCCAGTAGAGCCTGTCCAGTCCAGAACATTTTAAGTGGCTTTTAGAATGTAATCTTATTGAGGCTGACTAATCTTTAAATACGTTCTTTAGCTTTGCATTTCATTAAAGCAGATGTTTTCTGTCTTTAAATCATGTTAAATCCACACTGAGCCAGTGCCGTGTAAACTTAATAACAAAATATTCTCTGTGAGTTCTTGCTCAAGCTGTCTCTTGATTTTCTTTCTTCTGTAGGGGAGCCCTAACGAGTACAGGGCTACATTCAAAGCATCCACAGTTCATAAATGTAAAACTTAGTGCAATTACACTGTAATATTCAAGTTTTTTGTATTTTTTCTTGAAAAAAGCAAAAGCTGCTAAGCTTGAGAAACAGGCAGTGCACCAGAAGACTGGTTATTGTGACTGTTCTTTCATTTTGCTTTAAGAAGCAAGCTGTAAAGAAAATATGTCACTGATGGATGTATTTGGCAAGGAAAAATGCCATTTATCTGTACTTTTTTTTAAAATCATGTTTTGGGGGCAAGTTGAGAGAGAAAGAGAAAATGCAAGTACCCACACACTGATTTTGCCAGAAGCAAGAATACTAACAGAGGAGGCTAAGAATACTGAGAATACTAACTTGACAGGAGGCTGGAAGCCAGGCATGAGTGGGATAGTTAATGGTGGAATTAGTATCACAAGAGGACATTCAACTAAATACCTTTTGAAAGCACTGAGTAGAATAGACTGTTTCAAGATAGATTGATAAATATTCATTCACATCTTACTGCTAAAGACCTTGCAGCTGAATCTGCTGTACGCGATAGAAAAATGTCCCTGTCAAAGTCATTGTCAAAGTTCTCCCCAACCTTCCTTGCCCTCTGTGGCTGATGTGCAGCAGGACCAAACCATTTCCAGCTGCAGCTGAAGTAAGCGAGTGAAACTGGCAGTCACTGTGGCATAAATACAATCTGCTTTTGTGACAAGGGTCACCACGCAGGTTTTGGAGCCAAGTAATCTTCCAGATTGCTACAGATCTGTGTGTCCTTTTGAAGAAAATGGAGATCTGGCATCCTCCTTGTTTGTTTGTTTTTTTTTTCCTTTTGTTCTTTAGTATGAAGTGATTTCTTTTTGGAGTTGCCCTGCCTTTCTCTGGAAGGAGTGCTAGAGAGTACACTGTGTGGTGCTGAGCCTTTCTGTTTTTCTTTACTTTTCCTCTTGTTGGGAAAGGCATTCCTTCTGTTGTGGTTCCCTGGTGGGGCTGATGCTGTGACATTATGTCCTCTGTCTGCCTCTTGCTAGACTAGTCTCTCTGCATTCCAGTAGGTTTAGTCTGATACATGTACACAGTATTAATTGACTATAAATCATCCATTAAAGCCACATGACAAGAAACCAAACCCGCAGGTCTGGGGATGGTAGTCTGAGCCCAGTAAATCTGTTTCTTTCCCATTCATTGTGAGTCCCAGCCCTGATCCCTTCTCCTCCAAACATTACAGATTATTTATTTCTTTACAATCTGGAATTTTTATCCTTCCTTTTTCCAGTGTAAGCTCTCTTCATGACTGTGAAACATGCACTCTCACAAGCAAACTCTTTTTTTTTTTTAAAGGCTTATGAAGCTGTTAAGTGTTGCCTGTGGGGTGTTTTCTGGAGAGGCCTGGACTGCTGGGGTTAATGTCTTGGTGCCATCTATACTTTCTCACTTGATGGTCAGTTCCAGCAGTTTCCTTGAACTGAAGCAGTTAATGTAAAAAGTACATTGAAAGCCAAGTTGCAGTGCATCATGTATAAAGAGTAATTAGGTGTCACACTCTCTTGGGAATATGCAAATGAGACTTAGGGATCTTGGCCTGTATTTTCTGATGTTAGCAAAATTGACTGTAAATGCACTGTGCATCTCTTATTCACGCTTTCATTTATTTTGATTAGGGGATGTGATTAATTTGTATGATTTCAAAGAACATGAATGCAGACGTATATTTTAGCCCACTGTGTTGGTTAGAGAGGCTGTTCTTTGCAGTAGCCGTGTTCAGTTCATGCACAGCACGATCTAACATGCTTGTGTCCTGTCTGACCATGAATGCACCATGTGCTTTCATGGGTGGCATCTCCTGTTGCTGTTCACTTTGCAGCTTACGTGTCTGTTCTGTTTGAATCATTCCACACACGCTCTGCAGCCCTTTGCAAGGCCGTGGAAGGCGTGTGGCTAATCCTTGTCCTCCCTTGCAGCGCTGCAGTCGCCCATAGAGTACCAACGCAAAGAGATCAGCTCAGCGGTGCTGAGGCCCCAGGCCGGGAGGGCCCCTCAGCCCAACAGCAGACCCCATTCCTCTATCCCAGTGGGGTCTGAGAAGCCTTTGAAGGCTACAAGCCGTAACCCATCTCTCCCACCCCTGAAGATATCTACCTCCAACGGCAGCACAGGGTATGAACACTCACAGCCTGGAGACAAGTATGAACAAAGCAAGGTACTGAGCTCCTCTGATAAAACGTGATCTCATAGCCCATTTCTTATGCCATAGATGATCTGTGAGGTTAACTCTAACTATCAGCTAACCAGGTCAACAGGAATCGACATACTGCTTCAGTATGGTGGAAAATGGGATTTGGGATTAAACAAGAGACTGCCATCCAGATGGATGGCATGTCAGCTGGGAAATGGAGACAGTGCCTGATCCTGGAGCACTGATCTCAGTGTTTTTCAGGGCACTGTGCTTGCAGATCTGGTGAACTAGATATCCATTTGCAGTACTGGCAGCAGCAGTGATCAGGCTTCTCTAATACCCATTAACCGCCCGTTCCTGAAGAGGTCTACTCTCCTGGTTTTAGAAGAGTTTAGACCTTTTTCCACGTAACGTCTCTCACGGTGCCAGCTGAAGGTTATAATTTGGGTGCATGTGCATTGCACACAAACCACCAAAGAGTCAGTAGCCACCAGCAATGTTTCAACCCTGCTGCTGACTGAGGTTGGCCAAAGCCACTTTCATTATGACCTGTATGTAAATGTGAGTATTGATTCAGCTTCTAACATTGAGCCTTCATTGGTCTTTCCCCCACTTTGGCTCAGCACAGACGGTTCATCTGTAACACCCAACAAACAAGAACACACTGGGGCACTGTCGCTAGCGGCTCTGAAATCTGATGTGAAATAGGAGATTGGTTTGTATCAGATCACTACTACCTTTTAGAGTCTTAAAATCCTTTTCTGCCAGTGTGAACTTCGAGTGTTTTGTATCTTTTTCCCTGGTACTGTTAGGTTGGAAATAAAGTATTGGGATTGCTGCTGGGAAAGACAGGTTCCTTAGCACCACCTGCTCACCAGTTTCTGTTGTGTCCATTTTCACAGCCTGATTTGGGAGGGTGCAATGGGACCTCTTCCATGGTGGTGATTAAAGATTACTATGCACTGAAGGAGGACGAGATCTGTGTGAATCAGGGACAGGTGGTTCAGATCCTTGCTGTCAACCAGCAGAACATGTTCCTGGTGTACCAGCCCGCAAACGACCACTCTCCGGCCGCTGAAGGATGGATCCCTGGCAATATCTTGGCTCCCCTCACTAAATCCACCACAGATAATAGCGACGGAAGCATCAAGTAAGTGCCATGTTGGCTTCACTGGGAGCACTGTGTGGATTTTTTGAGGAAAAAATAAATAAATAAAAATAAACAAACCGAAATGGTAGGGCATTCCTGCTGATTTTTATCTACAGTGCCATTGGAACAAGCTGAGTGGTCAATCCGCAGCGTCGGGCAGCCATGGTGGATAGCTCGGGTTCTGCTTATTTTCATTTTGTGGGGGTTTGTTTATACTTTGGAGAGAAATAAAACCATAGATGGTTAAAGATATGCTTTATGTTACACCATTTTACACCGAATGGACCTGCTCGGACTGGACTTATATTTATGTTGTATTAAGTTACTAATCTATATATTGGTTATAACAGCATCTAGCAAAAAAAAAGAAAACAACAACCCACAAAAAAAACCCAGGCCCCGTGTTGGACTGAGGTTCGCTTCTCAAGGAGGAGAGATTTTGTTGTCTATGGCAATTTCCTTGTACAGCTTGTATCTTTTTTTTTTATTATTATTTTGTTTTGATTTGTTTTATTTTTTTTTCTGTTTGCAGTAACTTTTGTAATATACTTTTTGGTTTGCAAGTCCCCCATCCAAGTACATTCCTGTATAAAGTATTTTGCACTATTTAAAAAAAAAAAAAAAAAGGAAAGAAACAAACTCATATTGATGAAGTCAGGTTGTGCAATATAATGGATAGTCGCAATGTTCATCATTGTACCTGTAATGTAACTAATTTTAAATGTACTATTTTAAATATGTAAAATAAATTTTCACCATGAGCATGTTTTAATGAGGTAAAAGAACTAGTTTGACCCTTTTTTTTTGTTTTGTTTTGTTTGTTTGTTTTTTTTATTTTACTTATAATATTTTGTTGCTTATTTAACAAATGTGTGGATATATATTTTTCTTTTCTGATTTTTAGAACTTTGTCAGTCTGAAATGACTAATGCAAGAAAGTGGTTTTTTGGTATTAAATACAGAAGGTACAACCCTCTTTTCAGTAATACCTGTTGATTTCTTTTAATATCTAAAATGACTAGATGGTAATGCATGATGTATGCTACAAATTGTGTTACCTTACACAAGTACCTCAAGGCGCAGAATTGAACACGAGGAAAGATTTTGTGATGGATTCACTAAAAATAATAACTTGATCTCTGCTGCCGTTTCAGTTAAGAGAAATTATGACTTTACCTGCCAGTCAGTAATGAATGCTACCTGGAATTGCATGTTCAGTCAAAGGAATTGCTTAGCACGTCTCTTGCACATCCGCCACGGCCTTTCCTGGGTTCCTCTCTAACCACAATATGCAACCACATGCTCTTAGATTCATCCACTCTACCAGATTCCTGGTGAGGACTGATTTCATGGCAGCTGTACAGTAAAATTCTGCATCAAATTCTGTAGTCAGATGAACTGTGGCCAGAAAGGTGTAACAAAATTGAAAGACACATACATTGCACTTCTCTATTTCTTACTGCAGTGAGATTTAGAGTCTTAAATAATGTTTTCAGACTCAAAACAGCTAAAACAATTCTGAAAACAAAACCAGACTGTGGGTAAAAAACAACATGGAGCTGGTATTATCTTCAACCCTATCTAGTCTGCCAGATCATACTGTCTAATTAGTTTAAGTAATAAATTGTTTCTTAACAAATACTGTACACAGAATACATGGTAATCCAGTAGTGTTGTCACCATGTATTATTCACCGACAGGTCAGGGGGTCCATCAGCCACATCCTTGACTCTTACCATATCTTAAAGGAAAACGTAACAGTCCTGAAGTGTTGGATAACATCCCCTGCTCTGCACATCTTATTTGGACCCTCTCCAGAAACGCCCAAATACCAGTCAGCACTTACTGCCTGGCTGAGACTTGCAGGGTGCTCTGGTGCTCCTTGTGCTCAGACGTGACTGCCTGTGCCAACCATGTGCTCTGGAGACGCTGATCCTGGTGGCAAAAAAAGTCGACATGACCCAGTTCAGTTTTGCGTCAGTGGCAGCATTTGCTTTTTGTTTAACTGAGCTATTGTACAGCTCCCATCAGGTGCTGAAGTATAACCAGAAAACGCTCAGGAATCAGACCCAGTGTCCTTGGGGGAGCGTCGGCTGTGTGGGGCATCCTTTGAGTCCTACCTTGCTAACATACTGCGTTTTATTGGCATCGCAGGTGATCCTTGGATTACATGCAACTTGCTTTGTAAAATGTGTCAAGGTACTGTAGACGTGACATGTGCCAAACATTGGGCTTAAACATGCAAATCAAATTTGCATGACTTAAAAGGTGGGCAGATGCTTTGAACCTGGATCCCAGCTCATCACCCTGCTGTTTTGAGAGCTTTGTGCTTTAGACAACATACCCCTTCCCAAATTTCCCCCCCAACCTGTCCACTATTTAAACCAAATGAAATCCATATCCAGAACTGGTTTGGTTTTTTTCTTGATTTTTTTATGTCTGCTTTGATATGCAATTTCTGTTGTCAACACAGCATTGCTCTTAAAAAGGGTGACATGGTCTTTTATTGTTTTTTTCCAAGAGTAAGGTCATAGGAGCAGTAATAAGAGGTGAAAAATGTACTGGAAATGGTGCCTGCTGTAATGCTAGCCAAAACCCATGGGCTGACTGATGTCCCCCCTAACTGGACTGGCAAAATCAGATGGGCACAGAAGAACATGTCATTCTAGGAAATGACTTACCTCTTGGAAACCCTAATTTATTGAGCTATTTCTGTTCTGAGCAACACGTAGCAAGCAACACCTTGAATTTCTTTAATTTTTTTATTTGCTGTACTGAGTAATCTATTAGGACCATTCTTAACTATTTATATTTGTTTCACTGCTTTTAACCGGCAAGACTGAGGACCAAATTGGTCTTTTAACTGTAGCAAAATTGAAATAAATTTCTATTTGTGGCAATGCAAGACAAAGTCCCTGAAACCAGATGACCAAGTTCTAGTTGCCTGTGCTTCCATCATGGACATTTTTTTCCTGCTCCATGCATTTAAACAGCGACTGTGGCACAACATCTGCTTCGCAGAACTCTTTGGTTTTGAACTTCAACTCTCATTGCTGAGATTAAGACAGGCATACTGCTGGTGGCTTTCACCTCCTAGGGAATTGCAGTAATTGGAAATGTGGATGCTGGTTCCCCTTTCCAGATCCTTCCTTCCTTCTATGATTTGCCATTTGATTGCTGCGTTTTTTGGTACAACAGGAAGTCATGTTCATGGCATACCCTGCGCATGAGAAAGCGGGCGGAAAAGGAGAGCAGTGGCAAAAATGAAGCCAATGGGCCACGTAAATCCAAGGATATTCTGGGGAACAAAGTCTCTGTTAAAGTGAGTAAGGCCATCTGAAAACTCTGTGCTGCTCTCCTGCTTCCCATCCTTTCCACCCCCTTCCTCTCCTGAGAGAGGGAGGGGGCGGCAATTTTGAGTTTGGGTTTTGTCTATTTTGTTGAGGTTTTTTTCAACTTTAGTTATCTTTTTCTTTTTTTTTTTTTTCCTTTTTTTGTAGTATCCATTTTAGCAGGATTTTTGCATGCAAGATAAAATGCAGCCTTTGTTTTTTGTTTTCTTTTTCCTGGCATCCCATATGCAAGTAAGTAATCTTCAATAAAAAACCCAATTATATACATGGTTAAATAGCTTAAAATCAGGACGCTAGTGATTTACTGACCTCTGATCTAGCCCAATCTGCAGCTTCATCAGAGCTGCTGCAGCAGTGAGAAAGCCACTGTATGAACCAATGGCCTTGCTGAAGTTGAAGAGTTTTCTTTAGGCCAATATTTCACCACATCTCAAGATAAGGGGTTCCCAGTCTTGAGATGCTTAAGGTTTTTGGTCCAGGGAGATGGTCTCAGTGATTTTTTCTTTCCATGTTAAACAGACAGGGCAGAGATGCTGACTCTGTCTTGCCAGGAGAGGGTCTCGTGTGTGTCTGTTTTTGTGTGTGTGTGTGTGTGTATGTGTGTCTGCGTCTCTCTCTCTCTCTCTCTGAGATCTCCCAGTATGGAAAAGGTTGAGAACTGTGGGGTTAAGCTCCATCTTCTGCTCTGGGTGCCTGACTACTGTGCTCCAACTCAGAGGATCCATCCCTATATACCGACCATGAGGCCTGCTCAGAACTCATCTGGGGCTTTGCCCCCAGAGGGAAACAGAGGCAAGCAAACACTTGTTGTGATTTTGACACAACCAAAGCCCAGCCTTGATTCAGGAAAGCACTTGAGCATGTCCTTTGGATCCACCCCTCTCCAGAAGAGCCCATGGTTAAGTGTTTTCCTTTGCAGAGGCTTTCAGTCTTACAAGCCTAGTGAAATAGCCCTGGCATGTGCAAAGGGAGGAACCTGCCACTGCAAACCCACCGTGCAGCCACCCTGCAGTGCTGAGGAAGGACTGGGCCCGAGGGAAGCAGTTGCTCCAGCATGGTGGCACAGTTCTTCCTCCTCTTGCTTCCTCCTTGTTTTTACTACCTGAACAAATTGCAGAATCACTGCTGCTTCTTTGGCAAAAGCATGTCTTTGCCCTTGCTTCCCTTGTTTGTTGTCGGTTTGTTTTTTGTTCGTTTTTTTTTAGGAGCGTTTTGTCTACTGTTACCCATTGCCATGCTTCTCACAACTGTGCTGCTCTGCCCTGACTAACCAATCTCTTTTCTAATCTCTTGTTCTCTTTCTTCCTCTTCATGCTGCCAAACAAGGAGACAAACAGCTCAGAGGAATCAGAGTGTGATGACCTTGACCCCAATACTAGCATGGAGGTAGAGACAATCATCCTTGTGATTATATTTTTCCCAAGAAAATTTTCCGTTTTGAAATGCCTTTGCTGAAAGGGGAGCTGGTGGGTCTGTATCACTTGCAGACATGTGTGCCAGTTCAGTGTGAGTCACACAAAGCAACGATTCTGGGTTTGCCAAGGGCTGGAGTTTGGGCTGCTTTGTGGTGGGAGCAGTGGAGGAAGATGAGGAACAAGCTCCTGCTGAGCTAGAGGCTCCTGTAGTCACCTTCAGTCACTGTTTCCCACCTGGTACCTCCTTCTAACAGTGCATGTGTGTCAACTCTGATAAACGTGGCAGCTTTCTGTGTTAGAAACAACCCTTGCCCTGGCTGAGCTGCTGGTCAGGCCTGTGTTACAAATCACTGGGACAAATGTTGTTGTACCACAACCAGTGCTTTAAACTATCCAGAAAATCAGAAAGGACAATGTTTCCTTTTTCTCCTAGAAGAGTTGGAAATTGCATTTCTGTCAGAGTACTGAAGGAGAATGGTAAAACCGCTTGTATGAATGTACTGGTATCACAGGCAAAGCTGATGCAAATAGGTGGACTCAAATCATGGTACATTATGCTACTCTTTTTCCAGTGTGAAACCACCAGTTCTAGTGAAGTGCTTTGTTGAGAGAGCCTGAAGGAGCTTAAAATCATGAACAGTTATATATCTGGTTCTCCTCAGTCCATATCTTGCAGCATCCATTTTTTTTTTCTGTGTATAATGACCACACCAAGCATTTCTTAACATTGTACCAAGGCTGAAAGAGGTTCCTGCTGAAACAGGGCAAGGACATGGTTCAGAGACGTAGTGATTTTGTGGCGATGACAGGACAGGTGACTGGAGAACAGGGATATCTGTGTCCTAGCAGATCTCCTGGATGCTGTTAGCCCAGCTGCACTATAAACATCCTGCAAAAGAAAGCTGATCTTCCTCCTGGAAGGAAAAAAAAAAGAAGAGGGAGAAGTCTTTTGAGGTGCACCACCTTAGCTGTTAACCTGAAAGCTGGTTTTTATTTTAATTGTGTTGGGATGTGTACTAAAAGAGAGCTTTTGACCCAGCTGACATCCTGGAGATTGAATTGTCCTTACCACTAAAGCTGCATTATTCTCAGGAGTGTGTTTGCATTTTCAAAGAGCGTTTTGCCAGTGACAGGTAGCAATGAGAAGTGTATGTGTTTGTTAAAAGGCAGTGCCCAGTTACTGCGTGGGAGTCTGTGCAAGCTTTCACTCACTGAAAATTGCCCTGTGGGGTGACAGGTGGCTGAGACACAGATGCATTGTACAGAGCTGGGTGAGAATCACCGCTGTTCTTTTTGAAGAGGATTTCTGTGTTTTGACTTTGCTCAACAGGAGGAAAAACAGATGTTTTAAAATTGCCAGTGGGAGTATCTGAGTCCTACGCTGTCAGCATTTCGGGTTAGTTCCAGCATACTCCACATGGGTCTTTTTGATGGTTTGATTTGGGTTTTTACCATGGTACAGTCTACTGTTCTGAAGTTTGGGAGAAAAAAACCTTTCTATTTAAATCAGAAGACACTAACATGAAGTCTTAGCTATGGTATCAGTCTGCTACTGGGGGAGTAACTGTGTGCCTGGTGTATGACTCGATTTACACTCAGAAACCACATCCTGCATCTCCCAGGTCACTGGCTGGAGATGCCAGTGTCACTCTGCTGAAGTCCTCAGGAGCCACACTGTTTCTCGTGGCTTGAAAAGCTCAAATTGGCTTCTGAGAAAAACTCTCTGGGGCTGAGCAAATGTTTAAAATGGCAGAAGAAGAGAAATTAAGAGAACAATTGTGGGGGTAACTTGCTAAGGTCACAATGTCCTCCAAAGAGCAACATGGCCCTTGCCTCGTGCTGGTTTTAGTACATTTGCAGCCTGGAGTGAGTGTGGTCAGCTTGTTGGTCTGACTAAGAAACCCTGGGGACAGGGGATTGCTGGTACCCAGTATAAACTAAACAAAATCATCTGGAGGGAGTAAAGCAAGGGTGGGCTCATAAATGCTCATGAAGACCTAGAAGAGGCCATGAGAAAGTCTAGTCTGTAAAGGTCTGGGCCATTCACCTACTGGGAGCCGTGGTTGTTCTCCCTTTCCTTTCATTTTGAGTGTTTTGGTTCTCATTTTCAAACGTGTTACGAGAAATTACCTTTATTACAGCCTTGGAAGCCAAAGTCTTTTCTCACTAAAACACAGGCAAGGCAAACTAATTCCACCACCTGAGCCTGGTTCGGGGCTTCATCGGTGTTCTAGGTTTTGTGTACTAGGCTTAAATAACTGTTAATCAGTTGTGCTACCCCTCCACCCCAACCTGTGTGTGCAGTGAACATCAGCATCTCACCTGGTTTTCCTTTCCTTGCTCTGGCGTGGTGTGTCCCAGCAGAGCCACTGATGACCTCCCAGGGTGGCCAGAGAAAACACAACCAGCTGTCCAAGGAGGGGAAAGACCTTGTCCTCACACCTGGCTAGGCTTGTGATGGATTTTATAGACATTGGGAGTGCTGTTAGGAGGGCTGTGCCCCAGGCATCAACATTCAGAGGTGCACGAGGCCCTTCCTGTGTCATTAAGTCTGTAGCTGTCATTACAACCAGGCAATAACAGGGCAAGTCACCTGGCTTCTCCTATAGGGCTGTCACCCCTGACATCCCTCTTCCTGCCATTGTGCATGAGAACGTGCATCCAGTGCTGGAACAGAAAGAGCAGTCTCTAAATGCAAAGCAGACCTATTAATTACTTGTAAGTGTCAGTGCAATTTGCCTCCAGCCTACTCACTGTGTAAGAAGTTGGTAAGCTGGTCAGAGTAACCATGAGGTCCCTCAGGTACTGTGGCTTTTCAGATCTTACTTTGCTTACTATTTATGAAATACCACAGTAAATTTCATTCAGTAGATCCCAGATTTCTGCAGCACTTTGCCTTTTTTTCAAGGGGACACACAGTCAGAAAGAAATGTGGAAAATATATATCATTAAAGCAGGAAACTGAAATTCTAGGTGATACTGCTTAAAGGAGCTAAAATGCCATTACTAAGGGTTTGCCTGCACAGGGACATGCTGGCCTCGGAGAACTTCCCATTCATTGTAGCTTTAACCAGAAATAGTATCTCTTGATGACTGGGTTTTTTTCCTCTTTGTTTATTAATATGTAATGAGAGTGCATGAGGATGGCAATGAAGTTTGGTTTTTACCTCTAGTTTTCTGCTTTTTGCTGTAGTTCCACAAAACAGAAGGCACAAACTCATCTATTAAATATGTGAGTGTAGGAGCAGGCACTTAGGAACATGTGTAGGTAGCCACGTGAGTGATAGGAGTAACCTATATTTAAGGAAGACCGGAGACTCCCTTTCCACATGTCTGTAGTTAATTGCACAGAGACAGGCAACTCCACTTCTGGGAATAAGGTGTATACCCTTGTGAATCAGCAAATATCATCCACGCCCAAGTCTGGGGTCCTGGACAGTGACACAACTAATTGTCCTACAATTCTGTGTCATAATGTCTCATTGGGTTTCGATAGTGCTAAAGGGGTCATAAGTCAGCTGTGCAGATCCCATTGGGCTACCTCTTCTAAGTAAGTGTTCTTCCAGCAGTCTGAAGGTCTGACTGAGCTAAACCTCACTGAATCCTGCAGCAGCTGCTCCCGGCTTTGTGGTGGACCCCACACATCTTCTTTTGCACAACAAGACTCCAACTGCAGTGTGGTACAAGTACTGCTGGTGGACACCCATCTGTCTCTGAGCCTGTAGTGTTTGTTCCTGTGTCTTAGTTGTGCAAGGGAGAGATGAAACCCAGGCCCACCCTGAGTCACTGGAAGTGCCATCATTAGATTAGTGAGCTGGGCTGTTGCCAAGGTGCATATGTTGGGCTTCTTAATCTGCTTTTTTCAGTTAATGACATTTTAGCATTTTAGAACTACTCAGAGACACTTAAAGCAAGATAAGCACTGGGAAACGTCCTGTGGGGAAGAATACTGTGTTGAGTAAGTAGCGGCTTGGTGGATACAGCATTGGCTCCAAGTCAATACTCAGCTCAGGCAAAGAATTCCGAAGTGCTTTAGGCAAATGCCTTCACCCCCTGCCTCAGGCTGTCCATCTCCAGAGCAGATCTAACATACTCTCTTGGCAAAATCTTATACAATACTGGAAAGAAAGCCTTTCCTGGCCTGTTATTACAGTGTGAATGATTACAATCCTGAGAACTCCCTATGTTTCCTTGGGACAGCCTCCATGGGCAACACCACTGTGGTGCTGCCCCGCCCTGAGTGGCCAGGGATTGTTGAGACAGACCAGGAAGGTGGCTCACCAGGTGTGACATAGCCTGAGCTGGCAGCACAGACATGGTGGTTTAGCCTCTGGAAAAGGAAGATGTAACACTTCACGTGCAGGAAGGGGTACAGTGCTATGACGTGGTGCCTGGAGTACAGAGACATCCCACAGCCTCAGCCATGGAAGTGATCAGCCTTTAAGGCCTTGCAGCAGGAATCTGATGAGGGCAAGAGGGCTTCTGACTGTAGAGCAATCACCATCCCTTGTGGCTTCTCCATCAGTCTCAATGGTAGCCAAGCCCATCCATGCTTGGGTGCCAGAAGGCATCCCCCATCCCTGCCAAAAGGCTGATGCCAAGGGACATTTCACCAGATGCCATTTTAAATTATATTTTTTCTTTGCTGCCATCTATCCATGTGTGATGGAATCCTTATCTGCTCATTTTATCTGGAAGTTCCTCTTGTTGATTTGTTTCTCTTTTGGGAAAGGGGAGGCTGGGAACACCTACAGCATGTCACCCCGAAAGTCTCAAAGTAAAAGCTGACCTAGTCAGAGATGAGTGATAGAAATTAGGAGTTGGCTTAATTTCTCTATAACTGATTTCTGGGAATTGTTAATTTTTTTTTTTTTTTTTGAGTAAGGGAGCAAGAAACATGCTGCTGACTCTACTAGAGCATGTGCAAATGTGTCAATATTTTATTTTAACTTGGTGACCGAGAGGTGCCATCAAGTGTTTACAAAATGCTGAGCTGCTTGTCTTGGAGTAAACATGCCCTCTGCTGTTTAGATGAAGGTCTTGTTACAGAGGGCTTGGTTTGCAGCCCAGCCTCATGCTTTGGGGCAAAAAGAAATGTTCTCACTGCTGGTTTTGATATGCACTTCTGAAATGGGATTGAAACATGGCATCAGAAAAATACGGGTATCTGCCGGACCCTTCTGTGCATTAGTGTGTTGGGCATAAGTCTCCTCCAGGGAAGTGGAGCAGGAATGACAAGGACACCTCTAGAATGGAGAAGCAAACCCTGGCCAAGGTGAGAACACTCTCAGGCAGCCGAGCTGTGCTGCAGAGCGTTTCGGGACCATGCACTGGCGTGGCAGGATGGCTTCTAACTCCCCACCAGCTAGAGCATGTGTGCACAAATAAGCTTTTGCTAAGAATTAGGGCAGTTGGAGCCGCTTTGGAAGGGGACTTTGCAGTTACTGCTGCAGATGCCTTTCTGTCTTTATAACATGAGTTTAACAAACGAGGAAAAAAGTGGCCCAATACTGCAAAATACTGAGTTGTTGGATAAAGCACTCATGGTGCTTTTCTAAAGCCTGACTGTTGAGTTACACTTAATTCACATAGATCTAAGTCACTTAGATCCCTGCAGGTCCTCAAAGGCATTCAAGTACGTGTCTCATGTGCCTTTCTTGGTTTGAGCCCTGAAACCACGCAGGCTGGAGGAGGAAGAAGCAAGGTCTATTTCTGGCTTTTTATTAAATAACCCTGAGCCATCCTCCCATTTCTTTCTCTCACACCCCTCCCTCCAGCTACCTGTCTTTGCCTGGTCAGTGTTAGACCCCACATCACTTGAACAGAGGCTGTTTCATGTTCTGCCTTTGTCACCTTGCATAGGGGTTTCCATTTTCAGCTGTCATTGTATGGGAAACAGAAACTCACCTGGCCATGGAGGGAGCCTTGCAAGTTTTCACCTACTCTGGATGAAGCTACAGGTATTTCATCCAATGGGAAAAAAATAAAATCTATCTCATTTCAATTAAAATTATATTCCAAGAAAAAGGAGCAAGCTGTGTTTCCTACCTGCCTTGCCAACTAAGTTTCATCCCTTAGGGTTTGTGTTTGCATGGTATGGACTGACACTGAAGATGGTGTGAGAAGTTTTCGTGTTGGGTAGTTCCATCCCCATCAGTTTGTTTGCTCACAGGCCAGACTGGCAGCCACGCTGGTGCAGGTGGTGTTTGCTGGGATTTCTTTGGGGAGCCTTTGTCAGCATGAGACGCTGGTCCACCTTACCCTGCTCGTGGCCACCATGGCCAGGTGATGGCTGTCAGGACTGAGCTTCATATTGCTTTTCCAGCAGGGGTTTTCTGCACCTGTTAAAGCAGTGCAAGGCATTCCTTGAGGCGGTAATGCCCAGAATCCAGGACTCCTGCATCCCCACAAACACCACTGCTGCCCTTCATCTTGTATGTGAGCTCCCAAGGATGGGCAGGGGCTTTAAAAAGGGAGAAAATGTGCTGGAGAGGGCAGTCTTTCCCATCCTTTTTTGTGAGGGAGAAGCCACCGGGATTTGGAGCCCACCATGTTGCCCATGCAAACATCCCTGGCAGCATCATGTGCTGCAGGTGCAATGTGGTGGCCCCCGAGCCTCAGTGGCTGCAGGGGATCTGCACCCCCTGCCCATAATCCCCATGTCAGTGCACAGCACCTCACCCTGCTCACCAGGAGCCCATCTGGGTCCTTACCCACAGGGATTTCTGCTCTTCAGAGCAACCTGGCCTGGCTTTCATCTCTCTGCAAATCCCTGAGGAAGAAAGAGGAAGAGAATTGTGAAGAATTACCTGCATGGACTTTAAGTTTTTTTCCAGCTCTTTGTACGGAGCAACATTTTAAAGAGGTACTTGGCAAGAGCATCCACAAGGGAAGCAGCCCTGGCACCAGCAGGAGGCTGTGTGTGAGCAGTATGTGAGTTCCCATCGTCCGAGGGCAGGGAGGCCACGCTCTGGAGCCCCCCTCTCCAGCCACAGGAATTAAAAACATATTTGGCAAATGAAGAAATTGTCTCCAAAGGTCTTGCATTTAGTCCAGAAGGACTCTGGAGGCTGCTCTCTCCTGGTATCCACCCATAGCATGGAAACCCCACCGGCCTGAAGAGAGAGGCAGCAAACCCCCAGGGCCTGGGAGCAAATGTGTGAACCAGTGGATCTGGCTTCTGGTTGCAGGTCTGGCTGTGAACCTTTGCTTTCCCATTTCTGCCCTTCTCACCCCATCAACTGACCCCCTCCTTCAAAGCAGACCAAATCCTATTCCCTAATTAAGTGATGTGCTTTGGTAGCACCTGAACATTCTCATGCGAACAAACTTGTATTTTTTTCTAAGCTTACAGCAGGCAAAAGCTGTGACGTGGCTGTGGGGGTTTTGTTAGGTAACATTTGATTAATTAACAGATAAAGTTTTGGGAGAGGAAGCGTAAATTTTACCCCCAAACTCTTCCAATATTATCTAGCAGTGATAATTTTATTTCTGCTATTCCCATGGTGAAAAAAACATTGGGAAGGCAATTATTATAAATTGTTGTAGCTTGGATGTCACTAGAAATATAGAATTCTTTATTTGTAGGTATATCCATTACATTCATCGTTGTAGTTGCATCTTCTAATGAATCCTTTAGAGTTATAAAATTAATATAAAGTGTTACGAGTGTTTCTTTCTCCTGACTGCTAATCCTACAGGGATGGAGATCAGTGAATAATAAGGGAATTTAGTGCATGCTGCAGGGAAGGAAAGGGAGAGCTTTGGAGGATGGATCTCTACTTCAGTTAAGCCAAACACTACAAAAATGAAGATGTATGTGCAAATGAGCTGATGCCTGAGGTTACTCAGCTGAAAAGTAGACAGCGTCTCTGTGAGGGAAAGTGGCAAGCAATGGTATCCACAGAACAGCTTTTTCTTTCTGTGCTGTTTTGTGTGAGCAATACAACTTAATCACAGAGATCCATCTCTCTTTCTTCCCATGCACAGAGGGGAGGGAGGATGTTCCTCATCCAGTATCCCACTGTGCCCCTATTTCTTCCTGTCTGCAGGGTGCAGGGGGCCATATGTGGGTTCTGGACCCTGTAGAACAACAGTTGCTGCCTCTGAGTCCCTCACCCTTTCAGAGATTCCTGGGCTGGCTGGCCAGAGGTTCATGTCCTGATGTCAGTGCCCAGCTGCACCCTTCAGATGGAACTTCGTGCTTCCCACTGCCTGGGAAACCAAGGCCAGGAGGTGCAGGCAGGAGGAGGACTTGACACAGGACCCAAAGAGCTGGGCTGGCTCTCACCTGCTCAGGCTCCTGGCAGCTGTGCCGAACCGTGCCATCCCAATGCAAGGGTGGCATGACCTCCCCACTGCAGAGATGCCCCAAACATGACTTCAAAAAGAATAAGAAGCCCTAATTATAGTAATAGTGCTCAAAGAGTCTTCTCCAGGGATGTAGACAGAGGTTGCTCCTTCCAGGATGCTGGGAATGATGCGTTTAAAATCTCAACACTCTCGGGAGCATGTGGGAGTCCAAACTATCAGGTACAGACCAGGGACAGACTGACTGGCTGTGTGGTAGGGACTGAGATCTGCTTTGCCAACAAGCAGCAGCCCCCACTCATTTCTGGAGTGCAGTGTGTAAAGCACTGGCATTGACTGGTTGTTTCAGCCGGTTCTGTGAGCCTTGTGTTCTCTGTAGATGTATTCCAAAGGATCACATTCTGCCTATTGCTAGGGCAAGGATACTCTCAGTCTCAGATGGAAAGGAATTTGTTGATGTCAGGTATGTTTCTGTAGGGTTAAGAAAAGGAATATTTGTGAGGGGCAAGTCCATGTTATGCCTGGTTCATTTGGGCTTTGTGGTGGTGATAGGGGAAAGCAGACCCTGAGGTCTCAGTGCTGGTACCAGAGCTTTGCCTGGGGCTGTAAAGAAGAGCTATAAAACCGAAGTGAACCTGAATATGCCCAAGTGCCTCCTCAAATGGCACCCTGAGCCATTCACCTTGGAAAACTATTTATAAAAGCCAAAATATAAATCTTGAAGATGCATCTACCTTATTTTGAATGGGTTTTGTTTCTGTTTCATGGCCTGGTTTCTGAGCCTCTGCATAATTTTCCCATCAGCTTTGTCAGGCCATGAATTAGGTCACTGCTTCATTGGCATCTTCCAAAATAGCTCTGAAATAAATAGCAGCAAAGATATTTAAGGTGAGATAAACCACATTGGGTTTTTTGGTGCTTGATATGAAATTATTAGCTTGAATTTGAATAACAAGGCTTTACAAGATTATTAAAACTGTTAACAAGGCTAAAGCCTCTATACTATTGGACACCACAATGTAGGTAGGGTTGATTCTGCGTTTAAGAATTTAGTGGCGTTGTCTTTGCTGTTCCCTTCTTTGCTTCCAGGGTTACATGGAAGCAAAGTTAGCACATAGAGATCACAGAGAGACTAGCTTTTCAAGCCTTTGATAACTTGATCAATTAACTAGTTAGATAAAATAATTCCTCATTATCCAAACATAGCTTCAAGTTGGAAAGTTTCTGGCAGTCCTGTGAAATGAGTGTATTTTTATTCACTGTGATAAACCAAGAGCTGTTGCAGGACTGATCCTTGCCAGCGGACAAAATGAAGTATTTCTGGTTTAGTGCTTTACCTATTTTTTTTTTTTTTTCCTGAAGCTGAGCAGAATTTAAAAGACATTTCCCCAAACCTGGTTAGTGGCCAGAGTATTCATGACATGCCCCAGGTATGTGGTGACTGCAGGTGCTGTAGGGCACGAGTCTGGAGCCAGGCATGGGAGGAGCACAAACCACCTCTGGGAAGAAGAGTTAATGGCTTCAGCATCATCACCCAGGCAAAGAGAAAGCACATCCACCCTTCTCAGCGTTGGTGATTTGCCTGTTACCTGTGATGCTTTATTAGAGTTCAAGAAGCCATACCTTTCCTTTACTTTCCCAGCTGTGCCCAGGCCTGTTCTGTTGTCACTAAAGCTTGCTGGTAGTTAGAAGGTACTTGCTGCCACTGGTCTGTGCTTCTGCAGTACTGGTCAGGTTCACCACCTTGTGAAATCAGATGTTTCTTTGTCACTGTCTAGAAAATAAATGCTTTTATTTCTTTGTATTTTGCAGATAATCAACCCCAATTTCATTCAAGAAGGTGAGTTAAGGACAGCTGTGCAGCAGCTGTGATTTACGCTGGTGCCACAGCATGCTCTGCACCCTGCATTTGCAGCAAAGGCAGCATTTGCAGCAAAGGCTGCTCAGTCCCCATGGAAAGTGGGCTTCCTGCTGGCTGCTCAGCTCAGACAGCCCAGGGCCATGGGAGAGACTGAACCCTCCAAACCTGCCCTCACAAAGTCTCGTCCTCCTGCCAGGGCACAGGGCTGAGGGTGGACAGTTCCCACTGTCTCCTTCTCTGAGCTGTTGACAGCTGGCCTTTAATGAAGGGGAGTTTTGATAACATAATCCCAGGACCCCCACCTTTGGGACCCAGATCCCATAGGTGGTCCTGTAAAGTATTCTCTAGACTTGTATGACTCTAGACATCCTCACCTGTAGATAAAAGGTATCATGTGTGTGTCCCCATGGTTTTTTTTACAGTGGCTCCAGAGTTTCTTGTGCCATTAGTGGACATCACTTGCCTGCTTGGTGACACAGTGATGCTGCAGTGCAAAGTCTGTGGACGACCCAAACCAACCATAACCTGGAAAGGACCAGATCAAAACATTCTTGACAATGACAACAGCACAGCCAGTTACACGGTGTCATCCTGGTAAGGTCCTGCCTGTGTATCCCAACACAGCTGGTCATGATGGTCGTGTTACCCTCAAATATGGCACCAGCCCAGCTACCAGACTCATTAGAAATGCAGTTAATGGTGTACGGGCACATGGGTGCACCACACATCAGCTAGAAAGGGTCAGGCTTTGGGGCTCAGGTAGCCCTATTGTTTCCTGAGCTGAGTGTGCTGCTGGCAGATGTGAGATTGCTTCTGTTGACCTCCTGAGCCAGCTGCAAGAAGCCAGAATGCTTACAGCCTGTTCGTTTGGCTAATATTGCCTCTGCACTGATAGGGCTTCTCTGCTTGACTTTGATGCCATGCTCACCTTTGGGAGTCAAGCAGAGCAAGCCCCCACCAGCTTGCAATACCCCTGTCACTGGGTACTTTCTCATCTCATGGGCAGAGGTGGTAACTTGGTAACTCCTGCAGTCTAAATTAGCATTTCCTCAGCTGTTCCTAAAAAAGCCCACATATGCTCCTGAGAAGGCTGCATCTGGCTGTGCTTGGACAGCAAGATGCTTGTCATGATGTTTCCGGCTTGGCTAGGGAGGAGGAAAACTAGCTTTAGAATAAGCACTGGGAAGATTCAGAAAGATCTGGAGTTGAATTCAGGTCAGGTAACAGCCTGCTGCTGGATGCTCATCTGCAGCTTATATAAGCAATTTGGGCCAAACTGCAGTGGAAATCTCCAGGAGGCAATCTTTCATTTGAACATTTCAGCACTTCTGGCTCAGGCTGAAATGAATCCAGGAAATACAAAGCCACTGAAAGTGAAAAATGAGCACTAAGAGAGGAGGGGTTTTGCATGTTCAATTAAAAAAAAAAAAAAAATTAAATCTGATCAGGAGCTTTCTTCAGAGACCATTTGCTTATGTGACTGCCCCAGAGCATCAAAAATTGTCTTTAGCCATTACTTAGTAGACCACTAGTGCCTTATCTTCAGGCTCTGGCTAGGGTTGGGATGGGGGGATTTTTCCACACAGGGTTCTGGTTTTCATCACAGTCCTCTGCCTGTGTGTTGCCTCCCTGTGCACTATCAGCACTTGTATTGTCTTGTTACCCATATATATTTTCCAGTGAAGACACTGCCTGCCAAGGAGAGGCCCAGCGGAGCAGTGGCTCTTACAGATCTTGCTGGCAAGAGTGTCTGGATTGCAGGGAAAGAGGATATTTCTGTCCCGTTTTAAACCAGTACAGTCAGACCAGCAAAAGCTTCAGTGTCCAGTTATCCCAGCAATGTCCTTCTGCAGTTTCTGACAGATTAAGCATTCAAGAACTAGCCTAGTTTTGCCATCAAGGGAACTTACTGTTTGCTCTAAGCTGGGTCTCTATTACAACTGTAGCAGTTACACAAGCAAAATCCTTTAATTCAGGCCAACTCCCGCAAATTGCATATTGAAGACTGAAATGTGCAAACCAAAGTGACTATGAACAGACCTGCTATAAATTCCCTAGACTCTGCAGAGCTGTTTATTTTCTCAGATTGGCCCAAAGACTGAGTGTCTCTCATGAACCCAGTGCTGTGCTCTTTATCCCCAGCTCTTGTGAGACGTCCAGCCTTCCGGGTGGGGGCCTGGCAGCAACATTACATCAATGGCACATACTCCAGGGGTCTGAAACTCCCCAGAAATGTCAGGCACCCTGTGCTGTGTGACTGCTTTCTGCAGGAAAGCTCAGTTTGTCTGGTGTGTGTTGGACTTCACTGCGGAGGTACAGCAGCTCAGCATCTCCTGAGATAGGAAAGATCTTGAGATAGGAAATCTTTCCACATATATGGAGTCTAAGCATCCAGCTCTGGACAAGCACAGGAAATGTTCAACTCCTGGACTTTGCTTGCTGCTTGAGTGATCCTTCATCACCTCCTCTGAGGCCATAACAGACAAGCAGATTTGCCTGGCAGGCAATTTGGACCAAAGGTTTCCTCAAAGGTTTCATTAACAGCCTAATCCTGATATATGAGGAATTGCACTCAGGTACCAAATTGCTGGGGGGATGTTCCTTCAAATAAGTTAACAGGATTTGTGTGTTTGTAATCAGGCAGGACAGGAACTGTATAAAAACCATTAGCAAGTGAAGCAGCACTTTATAATTGGGGCTTTCCTGCATCCACAGTGAGTCTGGGGAGCTCACCTTGAAGATCTGCAACCTGATGCCTCAGGACAGCGGTATTTACACCTGTGTGGCAACCAATGAACATGGAACCGCCTCAACCTCTGCAACCATCAAAGTCCAAGGTACTGCATCTGACCTTAACATGCGGGATTTTTCCGGTATGGGGTCCCTTGGTGGGGGCTGGGAGCACACAGGAACAGCCAGTGCAGAGGCAGCTGGACAGTGGAGCTGTGCCAGGTGAATTGAGATGTTAAAATCACACAACCATTCCTCAGCCACAACTCCCACTGATGGCTGAAGGCTTTGCATGTTCTTTGTGCTTGATTAAGTCGTCTGATCATAAACATCGCGTCTGGGAAATGAAAATGCATTGGCACTGGTTCAGCTCCTGCATCCTGCTCACTGCCTGGCTTCTCAGGGGCTCGGTGAAGTTGGCCAGGGGAAGCTCAACTCCCTTGGGCTGCTGAGTTCCTGGGGAGATGACACCCCAATTAACTGCAGGAAGCTCTGGGCTTTAGAATCTGCCTGGAGCAGCGGGACCTGGGATCCAGGGACATCAATTTTCCGCCTCCCCCTCTCTTTAGGGGACAGAGGAGGCGAAGTAAGGATTTGGCCTGGGTGAACTGTTCTGCAGGGATTCAACTTGGAGACATGTCTCTGAGCCTGAATTCTCAGCACTGTAATTAGTGACCTATCTAATTGTAATAAATATGACATAATGAGTTGATGCTCATTACCTCCAGCTCTGGGATATGATAGCATGAGAGATGAGAGGTGCCTGCTGTGTTGAAGGGGAGGGTCCAGAGAAGAATGTCTAACTGGAGGCTTACAGATGCAGCAGTGTCATGAGCATTTAGAAGTCAATTTGTTTGGCCTCACCAGATGCCCTAGAGATATAATTTCCTCAATTTATCCAAGCAAGTTAGTAGCTGCACTAACTACTCCTGTGCTGAAGGGAGCCCTAAGCAAAGCACAGAATTACTGGTCATTTGTCAATCTGCTGCCAAGCACACAAAGCCTCATGTACACAGAAGATCTCTGAATGCCTTGCTTGTGTCGTTTTTGGACACTTCAATGGCAGCGGACTCCCCACCCTCAAAACCTCACTTGCTGCTTAGTGAAGTCCGTGGGAAAATTTGTTTCCCTCAGTTCCATGGGCTTTGCATCAGGTCTTGAGCTGGAGTGAAAATCAGCATTAGAAAGTGGCAGGTAAAAAGGCTCTGCCTTTACAGCAGCTGAGCTCAGACAGATCCTCCGTATCCCAGGGGTGATTCTCATGGCTGGTCTCACAGTGAGCTGACCACCAGCTGTGAGCACAAAGAAATTCCCCCCATGCTGTAGTACTGTGAGACCATGTTGATGCAGCAAGGCTTCTCTCCTGGCTGCTAATATGGAAGTACCATCCCCTCGGTGGTAGGCGAACGGGACCGTGATGCTGCCTTTCCTCTGGCTGTGCCGGTAACCCAGAGTAAACCACAGTGCTCCCTCTACAAGGTGCAGCTGCCCCATAGTGACCTGACGTACCTGATACACCTGATCTTTAGAATAAAGCACTAGCACTTGTTGATGCGATGCTGGACTTGGTGCTTGTGTTCTCTTCCCAAGGTGTCCCAGCTGCCCCAAACCGTCCTATTGCTCAGGAGAGAAGCTGCACCTCTGTGATCCTACGCTGGCTCCCACCATCCAGTACAGGCAATTGCACCATTTCAGGCTACACTGTGGAGTACAGAGAAGAAGGTAAGTGGTTTGAGCTGTGCCCTATGGCTGCGAGAATGATAACAAAGTAAGTTTCTTTTATGGCACAAAAGGTCCCAAAAGCATTTTTACCACCACTGGTGTGCCAGTAGTTGCAGATCCCAAAGTTTTAGGCCAAAAGAAGCCCTTCTATCGTCCAGTCCAATCTCTCTTATGTTACAGACCTTTCTGTTTTCTCCAGTTACTTATGACAAGTGTGCTAAGCTAAAACATATCCATCACTAAAGCATCCTTTTATGATATGCATTCTACCACTAGGTAGAAAGACATCCATCCTTTCTGGTGGATGCTTCCCAGGAATGTAAAAACAAATCAGTCTTATTATTTTTTTGATCTGGATAGAGTTGCAGATCCCTGTATATTTTTTAAGCTCAGCTCTGAAATCCATTTGTTCTTAAATCCAACCACCCTTTTCCCCTGAAGAATTAACTAGATATTAAAGGCACTGTTTTCCCAATATACACAGGCTCTTGAAAAGGGCATTTGAAATTATTCACATTCCTTTTGCATTCTTCCTGCAAAGGTGTGAGGGTCCCTGGGCAGTAAATTTTGTCTTAGGTATATGGATTCTGTTTTTAACCCTTCATCCTTCAAAAATGTAGTAAATGTGCAAACCTAATTACTCCGTCATATTAATGCCTTCTATTAGTGAATACTCCCCTTTGACCCTCACTGTGCCATCAGTGTAACTGGCATTTTTGTGAAAGAATAAAAGTTCCTCTATTAACAACAGCTCCCAAAACAAACAGAAAAAAAAAAAAAAAAAAGTGTTCTTAGTTTTCAGTATTCCTCCCACAGGTAAAACTGACTCTTCCCTGTAAAACCAACTTGACCTTGTGAGATCAGAATTTGTCCACAGTGCACACAAACTATATGGGTCATGGTAAATAACATAAAGGTAAAAGGCCCTGAACTTTAAGATAAAACTTAAAGATAAAATTTTATATATTCTTGAGAGAAATCACAGTCTGTGACAGGGCTTGGTGTGCCAGGGTTCCTTTTCTGTTCTGTGACGTGTTTCTCCTTTGGATACCACACATTAGGCAATGGTTGGGTTTGTTTCTGATAGGAACAGAAACACGTGACAGCCACACATTTCTTTGCTGCAGTTCTGCTCCTCTGCAAGATACCCATACTAAGCCTCAGAAAGCTGGTTCTCCTCCTGCAGCTGCAGCTTTTCTGTAGCCACCACATCTTCATCTGCAAAAGCATTCGGATTGCACTGACACCCTACCTCAGTTTCATCTGGGACTCCTTTGACTGTGGTTTTGGGGCTTTTTTTGCGATATTTCTGCTACTGTTTCTCTTGTAGCAGAGTTGTCATCAAATCAGCCCTCCACTTCTGTGTTATCACGCTGCCCTGAGACATCACTTGTAGCACACAGCCCCAGCTAGAGTGCTGGAGAGACAGCTTGTCCCTGGGCTGTGCTTTTTCCATCACTATCGGTCAACTGAGGGGCATTTCCTTCTTCAGTCATTTAGCCAGATGGGAAGGTGGCTGCAACACAAAATAGCTTCCTGTGATCCATTTCTGATGTAACAGTCCACTGTAACATTGCCTCTTAAAACCCTGTAGGTTTTAACCTCCCAGGGTACTACATGTGTTGGGCAGAGAAGGTCTTTGCCCTAAATCCACGCAGTGAGACTGTTTCCTTCAGCTCTCCTTCTCTCCCCATATTAAATGCAGGCTCACAGGTCTGGCAGCAGTCAGTAGCCTCAACTTTGGACACATACCTCGTCATTGAGGACCTGGCCCCAGGCTGCCAGTATCAGTTTCGAGTGAGTGCCAGCAATCCCTGGGGGATCAGCTTGCCCAGCGACCCGTCTGAATTTGTGAGGCTCCCGGAGTATGGTGAGTAGGCACAGCAAGGAGGGGCTGATGTGCACAGGAGTCCACCTGTGCCATTTATATGGTGTGCTTTGATGGGTCCCAATAAAGACATGGATCCTGGACCTGGTAGGAATACAAGATATGCTGGGATATGCTCGTAGCCAGCTCCTGCCACCAGACAGGATTGTCACGTCTTCACTTCCATCCAGGCACACAGCTTCCCTCTGCCATAGAAGTTGTTTCAGTTTCCTAGCAGGTCCCTGCTTTCTATCCCAAGACTATTTCATGTCTTTATTTCTGCACAACAGGCTCTGTGTCCTGGCTGGTGTTCCCTTGCCTTTCCAGCAATACCAGCTGCACCAGAGGCTTCTGCTGGGCAGCCCAGCTGGAGGCTGCAATTCCACCTGCAGAACATACCCCCTTGAGCAATGCAGCTGGAATAGAAATGCTCAGTGCTGCAGGAATTTGGGGTACAGCTCAGAACAGTGCTGTGAGCAGAGCCCACATTTCCCCATGTTTTAGCAGCTCCAGTGTGTAACCAGGTCTGTGACTAGCTTGGATAGCCTGTGCTGGGTGGAACAAGAGCTCACATAGCATAGCTCTACCTCCCAGTTACACACACACATGCCCTTAGACTGTCTGTGTGGCCCTTCTCAGCCCAAAATTGCAAGGACAGATTTGAGTCCACCTTATCCATACCTTCCTTTGGCGAGCTCTGGCATTTAGCTCCAACACACTGGAGCTGTGCCTGAGCACTATGAAACTGGACTCTTAGTGGCAATGTTTCCTATTTTAAGTAATATAGTCTCACATAATTTCAAAATACGCTGTTTATATTCCTCAGGAAACTGTCTTTATACATTCTTGAATGTTCTTTATTCTCTCAAAGACTCTGCTGCTGATGGTGCCACTATTTCATGGAAGGAAAACTTTGACCTCGCTTATGCAGAGCTACATGAGATTGGGAGGTAATATTAACCCTGCTTATCACTGCAATAAAACACTCAAACAATGGCTTGAAGCTTTTTCCGTGGAGGAGAGTTTAGGTTTCTTTTGTAGTTAGCCTGAAAATTGCTGCTCCTTTTAAAGAGCATTGCACGTTAGATACTGATTAACATACTGACTAGATTTTGGTTTTCAAGATCACTTCTGATTTGAGGATTGCAACTTGGCAAACTAGTGAACAATTAGGCAGCCAAATCTCTGGAAGCTGGTATCTCTTCTGTCATCTCTGATTTGATGTCAACTTTTGAAGTCATGACAATTTACTGGTTCTGAATAAGCTTAACCTCAAAGACTGAGTTTGCCAAAACACTTGGGCATGTGACTGACTTAAATCACATGCCAGAGCTTTGCTGATTAGAAGGGTCAGTTGAACAGAAGCCTAAATAGGAGCTGCATATGTTGTCATCCCTTGGTGCTCTGTGCAGACAACAGATAAGGGGCATGCAAACAATTGAGGTTAATGCAGTTAGTACTTCAGCTCAGTGGTCAGAGACTAGTAATTCTTGGGCTAAAAGGACAGGAGTCATTCTGGTTCTGTATAGAATAGAGTGATGTATTAGTAAAAGCCCAAGTTCAGCACTGGCTGTTTTACTTTCAGGAATGGTGCTAGGCACTAGTCTGTACGAGTTTCCCAAATGCTTTCCTGACAGCTTTTTTCTTCATTTCTTACTGTGCCTCTGAAAATGTGAGACAAAATGGTAGGTTAGCAATTATTTAACAAGGCTTTTCTTTTACTTGTCTGAGAAAGTTTGGTCTCCTTAATAAAGCAACTGGAGAAGGGAGACCCACAACTAGGAAAAAAAAAAAAAAAGATATAGAATCTGTGAAAGTGGCAGCAAATTGAACCCGGGGGAGGTTGTTAGAGGACATCAGTATGGCTGCACAAAGCAAAGTGACACCATTTGCTCTCAGTGTTTGCTAATCCCCAAAGAATCTCTACACCCAGGGTAAGAGATGGAGGGCCTTTCTTGGAAAAGGTTATGTACAACTTGTTAAATCTGATTCCTTGTGAAATATTAATGTGATGAATGAAATAACACTTAGAAAATCACTCTGTTATTCCACTGAAAACTAGGCGTGATTTATTCATGAGACCACTTCATTATTCTGTTTTCCTTATCATTTCAGGGGCCGATTCTCCATAGTAAAGAAATGCGTTCACAAAGCCACCCGGAAAGACGTTGCTGTAAAATTCATTAGTAAAAAAATGAAGAAGAAAGAGCAGGCAGCACACGAAGCAGCTTTGTTACAGCACTTACAGCATCCTCAGTACATCACTATCCATGATACCTATGAGTCTCCAACTTCTTACATCTTAGTTTTGGAACTGTAAGTACACAGAGCTGCAATTCAAGTGTCTGGGTAGGAATCACAGCCCTATTAAAGCCAAATATAAAATTCACCCACCCTGAGTTCAACAGGGCAAAGATTTTGTCATCTGCTTTTTACCTCTTGTGATGTCAAATGAAAATATCCATTTTCTGCAGAGTTTCCGCTGCCTTTTCTTTACAGCAAATAAGATTCAGAGGCACAAATAGAACTGCTTTCTCCTCTGGTGAAGCTTGGATAATTGTGTCCACAGTTAGTTTGTCCCATTGAATAACGTTAGATTTATTTGGGCAGTTTTGTCCACTTTTAAAATAAATATATATTTTTATATAAATGTATTTCAGCTAGAATAAAGCCTACATCATTCTAATACTTCTTGGTGAAAAGGCCTGTGTAGCAACCACACTCGCCTCTATAAGGAGAAATAACATCCACAATCCAAAATGCTTCTTTGTTACAGTATATTCAACAAAGTATATTTGGACTATTAGATTATTTGTTTGTACAGATAAATAAAAGTAGGTGGAAAACTTTTATTGGGTTAGTTTTCCCACAGAACACATTACCAGCTGAAAATGTCAGAGATTTTTTTTCTGCATTATGCAACCAGCTCTATAAATAAATAGATGAATTCAAATAATTAAGCTCTGTTTTCAAAGGGTTTGCCTCTGTCTATTGAATCCATCGTTAGGCAAATGAGTTTACTTTAAGACTGTTGCTAAATTTGTCAAGGACCAGAGATAGCAACTGAGGATTAATCATTCTACCATGGCCTGCAGTATCTTGAGGGATCATTAAATACTCATCAGATCTTGCATTGTAGTTTCCTCCATTTTTAGGACATGAAGTTTCCATTGCAACTTTGTTTTCAAATATTAACTGTTCCTAGAGATACCATGTGATCTTTCATGTGCAGGGTTTGATTTGTTTGTAGGATGGATGACGGTCGTCTCTTAGATTATCTGATGAACCATGATGAACTTATGGAGGAAAAAGTGGCGTTCTATATAAGAGACACAATGGAAGCCTTGCAGTACCTTCACAATTGTAGAGTGGCTCACCTAGACATAAAGGTAAGAACAAAAAGAGAATGATGCTATTATTCCATGCCCTGGAACAGTGAGTTCCCAGCTGTGCAGACAGGGAGGAGGTGCAGTCTGTACCACCAGGAGATGATCACTAAATGGACAAGCACTGCCTTTCAGACCTGTTGATCAGAGGGAGGATTTACTGACCTGCAGCACCAGGTCTTTGTCTTCAGACAAGACACACCTGTTTTCTTGACTCACTGGTTTATTCTTAAGGGCTTTCTGGATTTTGTGAAGCAGGAAGATGTCTGAGGCAAGAGTGAGATGTCATTAGGACCTGACTGAAGGGGAACTGTAAGTTAAATCTATGCGGTGTGGTTTGGGCTCACACCTGTGCCAACTTAGCCACCAAGCTCCCTGAGCAGAGCTGGCTTGTGCCCAGGCAGCTCAGGGACGGCCAGAAGGAGCATGTGTCTCCCCCACATCTGCAGCTGTGCCCTGGGGAGCCCAAAGTAAGGGCATGGGAGCGAGCAAGAGGTGGGGAGCGCTGGCAGGGGCAAAGGAAAGCAGCACTCTGCATTGTGCTGAGAGGGGAACGGGGTGGGAAATACAACCAGGGAGAGGTTCAGAGGAAGAACGAAGAAGAAATGTAGGTTCTGTGCACCGTGGAGAAGATATTCAGGCATATTTTAACGTCACACTCGGATTGGTACAGCTCGTACCTCCTTTTGTTAGTGCACGTGGCAGGAGGCACTGTACTGTCCTGGATTCAGCATTGTACTGCTGTGCTCCCCAACACCCCAGTTACACTGGATGACAGAGAATTAGCAATTGAAGTTATGATCAAGTGTTTTGAGTTTTGTGATCTGCAACATTGATTCTGGTTGCCAGGATATCAGAAAATCTATAATTTTTTGCAGACTTAAATGCCAATTAAAAATGGAGAATGAGAGATGAATTTTACTTTCCTAAATAGTGACAGTCCATCTTCAAGGAGATCTTTTCTCCTCTCTCTAACCCCCATGCATGTCAGATGAAGTGATACTTTCATTCTTCTTCTGCCTACTACTGCTACAAAAAAAATTCCATTCATACAGTGCCTTATGTGAGAATTAGACACAGAAGGCTAAATCATCCTGGTTTCTTTCTGTAAGATATTTGTATTTATAGGACATGTCAAAAAGTAGGTATCACTTGGAAGTAAGAAACTGCACGGAATACTCTATTTGATCATAAGATACTTACCAGAAACAAGGTGGGAAGCTTATTTGCTGTGACCTATTTACAGTTCTTCTGAATGAGGGATGCTAAATAAAGCACCTTCTGTTGCTAAGTGGGAAGCAGGAGATGCACTGGCAGTGACAGCAGACATAGCCATGGATTGTGTTGTCTCAGGATCCAGCTCAAGGACATGTTGATTTTGTTGATGCAGACTGCACAAGAGAAGAGCAAACAGAGAGACTGAAGCACCAGTGTAGTGAACTTTGCTTTACATATATATATATATATATATATAGCCATGAGGCAGCAGTAAAATATGAATGAGGATGAGGGAGAGAAAAAAGGATCTAGAGAGTGTGCAAGAAGTAAATTCAGAAATCACCTCAGAGACAGCAAAGGAAGGAACATTCATGTTAAGTCCTCAGAGCAGAGTGTATAGGCAATGCTCAGCACCTCTCACTGAGAGAGAGACCTAAAATACGAAAACAGAGAGAAAACCAACTGACGTGAAATGCAATTGCACTCTGGCCTGGAAAGCATGATGGTGTCCTGGTGTGTCAAAGGGAACACCAGCAGTCCTGGTGTGTCAAAGGGAACACCAGCAGCTCCATCCATGTCAACTGGCAGCGACAGTAATGGCGCACATGAGAGTCCTTCCCAGGATACGTGGGATAGAGGGAGAAAAGTCGAACATTTACTCCACGAAGAACATTTCTGCTACAAGTTACACACACTTACTTAGCCAGTTGTCATGTGAACAAATGGAATTTAAATAAACTACTCAGAGACACGCAAATCTTTTGAAAATTTACAAATCTGTCAGTGCTCTTAATCTGTAGAGATTAGTTTGGGAAAATAAACTGTAAGTATTTGGGACAAAGTGCAAAATTCCAGCGTGTTGCCCTGGTGCAAAAGAGGATGTTGTCATCACAACTTCAGCACTGATCTGAATTTAGAGCAAACAGCAGCTGAGATGGTTCTTTGTCATTCACTCTCCTGATCTCTACCTTGCACATCTGATTAAATGCGAGTTTTGATTGCCTATTAAACCTACGTGAAACCTACACATTTTATTTGCCAAAATATAGTATAATTAAGTTTGCATTATTGTATTTTCAACAGCCAGAAAATCTGCTCATTGATTTAAGAATCCCGGTACCTCGTGTGAAGATCATTGATTTGGAAGACGCAGTTCAGATCACAGGTCATTACCATGTCCACCACCTCCTCGGAAACCCAGAGTTTGCAGCTCCTGAAGTTATCCAAGGCCTTCCTGTCTCCCTGAGCACAGATATCTGGAGCATTGGTGTCCTCACCTATGTCATGCTGAGTGGTGTCTCTCCATTCCTGGATGAAAGCAGAGAGGAGACTTGTATCAACGTGTGCAGAGTAGATTTCAGCTTCCCGCACGAGTACTTCTCTGATGTGAGTCATGCTGCCAGGGATTTCATCAACGTCATCCTCCAGGAAGACTTCAGGAGAAGGCCGACAGCAGCCACTTGTTTACAGCATCCATGGCTGCAGCCACACAATGGCAGCTATTCCAAGATGCCACTGGATACCTCCCGCTTGGCCTCCTTCATCGAGCGCCGCAGGCACCAGTACGACGTGCACCCGGTCCCCAGCGTCAAGAGTTTCCTGTTGAGCAGGATGAACCCAGGCACGTAATTCCTCTATCCCTGGGGTCCTACGCTGCTGGTCCTGAGGCAGGAGCGCCAGGAGCAAGCAGAACCAAGCAGATCCGTCTGTACATAGCCCCATATTTGGTGTTTGCATTTCCCCTGGCTTCCCCAGCTGCAGGGTACAGATCACTGTGGAGATGGCAGTACCTGGGACCAAGGAAAAGGAGGGAACAGCAGCACGTACCCGCTCCCTCTCCTGGGGCACATGGTATTGTCACATCCACCACCAAAAAAGGACTGCTGGAAGCAAACACCAACTGGAAACGAGAGCCAAAATTGCAGTTGCCTTAATCTTTGTGAGGCAGCCTTATAAGAAATCCTCTTGATCTTGCTGAACTGAATTCAAAATGTACAAGAGATTAGGAATAGGGTAGTAGAGGGGAGTGAGACCAGGCTGACCTTAGCATGTACTGCAGAACCAGACCGGTCAGTTTTTGCTGAAATCATTGCAAGCCTGCTCCAGGTTAACAGACAGACTTTTCATGCCCCGTATGCCCAGGTCTGCCATGATTTCAGTGGGGACCTTGCCTGCTTAGGACATGTGAGATCAGACTCTAGTCACTGCTGGATCAGCTCCCGTGGTGGCGTGGCTTAGGTACACACCTGTGGCATGGTAGTGCTCAGACCAAAATCCTCCATTAATGCTTGGGCTTTCTGCTGTGTCAAGTCAACGTGCAGCACCTTTCACAGCTATGATTAAGGCAATGAATCACTGGAGCATACAGCTGGTTCTGACTAAGCACAATGGGACTATGATGGGGGTTTTTTTAAAAGCATTTTATACACATTGTACAGAAATCTTTTGCAAAACCTGTGCATTGAGAAAAGGCTGAGTCCAATTTTTGCAGTATCTGTAAACTAGATGATGATGAAGACAATTTTTTCTATCACAGGTTTTCAGTATACATATATTGTATCATATATATAAATATATATAAATATAAAGGTTCCTGTTCCATTTCTAGTTTCAGAATTGCTCGTCTCAAAGTCCATCTGAGCCTTTCAGAGTGCAGTAGGAGTGGTGAGTTCATTCTTGTGCTTACAGCTTGAAAATCGTTTTCAATGTTTAAAGTATGTCATTTGTTTAATTTCCAAACTTGTAAATATCTCTCAGCCACCATTAGCACCTCATCACCAAAGCATTTGTGAGGATATTTTTATGTCCAAAGCCAACTTTGTAATAAAAAAAAAAAAAAATATTCACAATTAAAACATTTCTCTCTTGCAAGCCAAGTTGCAACATAATCATATTGATGTTACAGTGACTGAGCCAGCCTTAAGTATAACAAACACAGGGAGTCTGCAGTGACAAATCAGCAGTCTGTAGGCTGGCCAAATCCTCCTCTTCAGCAGAGGGACTGGGAGGGGAAACACCTCCCCGGCCAGGCCTTCCCCATCCTACTGCCATACCACCATGAAGATCTACAGCCTCTTAGGTTGGCTGTCAGAGACATTTTTTTTTTTTCCTCTGGCATGTGAGGACTTTGTCTCGGTGCTGCCTGCACTTGCTGTGCCTGTAGTGGGATGTTACCAAAGGTATTCCTAAGGAAAAGGGCTTGATCTGACCATGTGTGCTCAGTGTAGACTGTCTTGTTAGTGCAAGAGTGAAATTTGATTTACCATCCAAGTAACTGTGCTGTGAGCCTGCATGAGCAAAAACTATCTCTGCCAGCAGGTGGTGGAGATATCCTGTGAGTCCTGTCAAATTCTGAGGGCTCTGATAGCCCTTTTTTTAAATTCACCTCCCAGCTCAGTTTCATGGCAGGAAGGAGACCTGGCCCTTCTCTTTGTGCTTGCTCTATCAATATATGGGGGTGGTCAGTATTTTGCTAGTGGAGAAGAAAGGAGGCACAGCAAAAAACCCCAGTGTTCATGCAATACAAGAACAAACCTTGAGATGGGGGAGTCACAGGATGAGCACCATCAGAAGCAGTGTAGGAGGCTTTGTGGCCGATGCAGAGAAATCTAATATGGGGGGAGTTGTGGAAAGGCTTGAAAGGGACAGTGTTCACAGAAGGTCAAACTTTTTTGGGTCATCTAGAACCTATGTCAGTTCCCCTCTGTAGTGCAGCAGCTGATTTTCTAAGAAACTCAGCAGCACCTCTTAGAAAAGACCAGACTCTCGTCCTGAGCAACAGTGCAAAGTATGCAATTTCTTAGCAACTTAATACAGACAGCAGTCAAGGGGTGTCTTTAATTAGCACCTGCCTCAGGTACCTTCTCACTCCAGGATTGTCTGTACTTCTTCCTATCTGTCAAAACTGGCTCTTTGTACCATGATTGCACTGCCCTTAGAAAAATGTTTATGGAAGTGTGGTCTATAAAATGCACAGCTTTTATTAGGCTCATGGGTACAGTTTAAGCCACAGGCTTTCTGCTTGGCATTAATACAAACAAATTCTCATGTATCACATGAAACTTGGAGTTATTCAGCATTTTTTTTTCCTACCTCCTGCATTCCCATGTCAAACTGCAAGAGCAGACACTTTGGATGCACAGGGGGAAAAAGCTGGATTGCCTAAGGTAGTATTTAGGTCTCTCATTGCTATCAAATAACAGAAAAGAACACCCAAAAGGCTGAGAGAGGATACATGATTAGATATTGGTGCTCAGATTCAAAAATGATTCCTTGTTGGGAACTGGAAGTGCTAAACTCTGAAGATTTTGAATGTTATGGGGTTGCTTTCCTTTGTGGTTTTGCTTTTTCCATACTCATGTTAGAAAACTCCTCTTCCTGGACACCACTCTTTGTACAGCACATTCAGGAGTATTTGAATCTGTTAGAACTCCTACATAACGTTTGTAATTATCAACCATTCTTGTATTTTGTCTCAAAGATTTCTTTTGGCTGAATAATGTCAAGTTGACATGCAATGCTGCCATATGATAGATACAGAAGAAGTATTCTGACCTTGCCCTTTTGAGGTCTTTCTTAGCCAATCTGTGATCTCTCTAGAGATCCTATGGGTGCTGTAACTCTGTTGTAAACTGTAACTTTGTTGTAAAGAGATTACAAGGCTCAGTAAGTAGGTCTGGAGTGCATCCTCTGGGTGAGAAGCACCACAGCCAACTCCCTGTGCAGAATTCTCCGACTAGAGGATTTTTTGGTGCATGAAATATTGCCTGTAACAAACACAGGAAAACACAGTTTCTCAATAAAACTTCGTCAGGCCTTTACAAAGCTCCCCAGACTGAGCTGATTCGGAGGGGAAGATTTCTGCCTGCAGCTGTACCACTCCAGGTGTTCCCAAGACAGCCGAGTGAAGGTGTGGTGGGAGCTGCACTTTTTAGCTTCTGCAGCAGCTCCAGACCAGCCAGGATGACCAACAGGAATACTGGCAATGGTGCACCACAAGCTCCGTGCGGAGTGGCACTTACCCACACAGCCACCACCTTCAGACATCTCCACAGTGCTCCTACCCTGCTCTGACACCAAAGTGTTGCTCACAGTGTCCCCTGGTGCTGGCCTGGGTGACAGGAAGGCAGCAGGTGCCAGTGAAACAGAGCCCAGAGGACACGGTGACAAGGGGTGCTCTTTGTTTAAGACAGCTGCATTTAATGAATGTGTCTGGCAATGAGATTTAAACTAACTGGCCTCTCTCCACTTCACTTGGAGCAGCCTGGCCAGGCCATTTGACTCTTAGCCATCGAACAGGAATTCTGATGGCCCATATAACACCTTCAGCTTCCACCAGGTGTCTGAAGCCCTTGCTGTCCTGTGGAAGACCCCCACCTCCCCACCACGCTGCCAGGCCCCCTACGCATGGTACTACAGGGATGAAACACAGTCAGTCCAGGGTTCTAGACTTTATTTTAAAGCAATATAGACTTCAAAATTTAAAAAAATCCTCTCACTTATACCAATAAATTTTGTTTATTCTTACTGCCCCTTTATTTTAAAAGACTAAAAAAAAAAGATTTTTTTTTTTTTTAGTAACAATCATCTTTAAAAGCATTTTACTGTTAAACTAAGTTAATGCTGAGACAAAGTCTGTGCCCTCAACTGACCCATATGAGTGCTGTGGCTTCAGTGGACTTCATTAGCATTTCTGATGATGCTATTAGGCCTTTGTTACAAAGACTGTTCATAAAGGCTGAATGTAGAGCCACACATTACGATCCGACTGTGTATAACCTTACTTTAATATCCTTGCAATGAAGGGACTGCATCCAGTAACCTGGCATAATATAAACTTCAGAGACAGATGTAAAGGCTGCTCTGTAAATAAAGGTCTAACAGATAATTAAGATGTACAGGTGCTAACCAGCTGGTTTTGTTTCAGTTCCTTTCACTGCAGAGGTGGATTCTCCACTAACACAGGGCTTGGATTAATTTTCCAGCTCATTTGTTCATGTCCCATTAGAAAATGGTGCTTTCCCAAGGAAACAAAATAAAATCCCATTTTACTAGGCTGACTGCACACTGCCATCAAGTGATGAACTCTTGTTCTGGGATCTGTATAGTGCTGAGTGTTTCCATTGCGTCAGGATGCTGAATGTTTGCTGTAACTGTAGTCTTTATTATGGAGCTAGTGAAAAACCAACATCTTTTCTACTCAAGCCATATTTCACCTTCATGTCCAACTTCTGATGCTGGTGCTTTTACTTCTCTTTCTACCAAACTGTTCAGCACTGCTCTGCCACTGAGGTCAATTTGCTGATAACTTTTGGAAGGCAAATGCAATAGCAAGTGCAAAAAAAAAAAAAAAAATTAAATCCATCTCAGACTTATTCACCGAGATCAGAGCAAACAGTTGGAACGTATTGATGCTTTTCAATCTTTGCAACAATCCACTGAAGGAGGAAAAAAAGAAACAGTATTGCTAACAGCTCAGCATTTTCAAGGTGCAAAGTAATTCCACAGCCTTAATTATTTCAGTGTATTGCTGGTCTGCCTTAAATGTACCTTCAGTTTTATTGCAGATTTCATTTTGTATGCACACAATGTTGGTTTGTAAAGGCAGGTTTGTAAATATTTCCTTTGTAAGTCTAATCACTCATGTGTACTGTTGTGAGGTGACTACTTGCTGTCCCATGTTGTTGTTACTATACTGCAGTATATATGATTATCTACAGATGTAGCTGCGACCTGTACATCTCCTGTCCTATAGAGTATACTAACGACTCCGTTTCTGGGCTTTTTTTGATTAAATAAAATTATTCAGAGAAGACCGGGTCAGTCTTATTTCATGTGTATGGCATCTTTCGGAGGCCTTGAAGGCTCAGGGCTGGTTGAAGCCTTTATTCAGCTCATCTTTTCCGGAGGGATCTCACAGGAAACGAGCGCCGGGGACCGTCAGTGCAGCCAACCCTCGGCGTGGCTGCATCCACCCAGCGGCCTTTTGGGAGTCACCCCGAGAGAAACGCGGAGAGAAACTCTCGGGTCACGTCCAACCCTCCCCGCAGCGGCGGTTTCTGCTTCTCTGGGGAATGGGGCGACGGGAGAGCCTGGAATCGCTGCGCGGTGTGGGATGCCGGGCCGGGATGGTGCGGGCGTGGGGAGGTGGGCGCGGGGAGCCCGGGCCCTGTGCGGAGAGCCCGGGCTCCGTGCGGGGCTGGTCCCCGCGGCGCCGACACGTCCCGGGGTGTCCGGGCCCTCCGGTGTCGGGGGTGTCCCCGCCCCGCGCTCCTCCCGCTCCTGCATCACTTCCCTGCGCCGGGCCGGGCGATGGCGGCTGAGGGCAGCGTGGCGGCCGCGCTGAGCCGGGCGGGCGCGCTGCGCTTCGGGCACTTCGTGCTCAAGAGCGGCCGCGCCTCCCCCGTGTACATCGACCTGCGCGGCCTCGTGTCCCACCCGCGCCTCCTCCGGCAGGTGCGGGGCCGGGGGCACCCCCGGGGGGCCGCGGGTGTGTGTCCCGTGCGGGGTGACGGGTCTCCTGCAGCTCGGCGGGAGCGGGGACCCGGGAGCGCTGCTCTGCGGGGAGCCCCTCGCGGGGCCGGGCTGTCGGACCGCGGTGGGGACGGCGGTTCTCAGCGCGCGTAAAGGAGCGAGGTTTTCATTGCTTCCCCCGGTAATGCATTGCTTTAGTCACCTTCGCGCCCGTCCGATTTTAAAAAGCGCTTGGTTTTCCTTTTTGAGGTTGCGGGTCTCCTCTTCCAAGCAGCCAAAGATGCGGGTCTGGAGTATGACTGTGTGTGCGGTGTTCCATACACGGCGCTGCCGCTGGCCACAATTATCTGCTCAGAAAATCAGGTCCCGATGCTCATACGGAGGAAGGAAGCAAAAGACTACGGTAAAAAACATCAAGACTTTGTGTCAACTTTCTGTCCTGTTTGGGAAATTACCTTATATATAGGTGATTCTTTTGTAATGTACAGCATTTCGGTTTAAGGTTACTTAAAAAGCTGCTCTTTTTTACCCTGAAGCATACTTCCCACAGGATCCTAACCTGATCAGGCTCTCCCAGCTGGTTGCCAACTAGGCTGCAGTTTGAATCTTGCTGTAGTGGGTTTGGAGGGTCTTGAATGGTGTTTTCTGTTTCTTTGGGTTTGTGTGTAAGGGGTTTTTTTTTGTTTGTTTCTATTCTTTAGCTGTGTCTTTTTTTTTTTTTTCTCTTAGCCTATTACTATGGTCCTGGGTTTGTGGCCTTTCAGAAACAAGGATTTATAACTCACGTTCTCTAACATGCTGAGTCCAGAGCCACATTTCACCCCCAGACAGAACTGTTTGCATATTGACTTCAAGAGGAACCTTTCTATTCCCTTCTTCATTTATTTCTCAAATCCCTTTTTCTTTAATTTTCCTATGGACCTGTAATCAGTAGGCCAGGTGAGCAGCAGTCCCTTCTCTACCCAATGAACCATTTGTCTGATTTTGATAAAGGAAGAGGAAGAAAAGACTGAAGCATTAACCTGCCATATAACTGGATTTCTATGCATGATAAGAGCTGTCCTGTTCCAACAGCATGTAATTAGAAAGTAAGCTTGTCAAGACTAAATGCTACTCCTGTGTCGGGCAGTGGGCCAGGCATGGAAACATTTGCTTTTCCTTTTTAGTGAAGCACAAGCCAGTTTGTGACAGCGATTAACTGCCTGACACAGAGTTTCTGGTGTCATACGGATTGCAAAGCTGTACATGTGCTTGTTCTCTAGGCTGCCATGGTCTAAGCACTGCACTGCATAATGTTCTCCTGCTGCTCAGTGCTTCCTGGGAAAGCCAGGCATGCTTTGTTGTTTCCCTTCAGGAGGCCTTTCATGGATGTGTGCCTGTTGTTAGTTAAGACAAAGGCATTTGGGGCTTTACTTCTTCTCATTGTTCCAACAGGCATATTGAGCACAGAATGCTGTCTGTGGAAAACAGGAAACATGCTGAAGAGTGCCAATAACTTGGCTGCTTTAAACATGTTTTAAATAATGAGAAAATAGTTCTGTAATTCTGAGCTTTCGATTCTTGACAATAATAAGCTTTTGAAGTCATTTAAACATTTGAATTTGTGCTGTTAACATTGTGTCAGTTGTGTTAATGGAACGTAACTTCTGGAAACATAAAGTAGTATTTTACAAGCTTGGAAAAGTAACAATCCTTAGTAATCAAATTACAGGTAAGCAACTGAGCTGTGGTAAGAACTGTGATAACTTGTATCACAATCTAATAAACAAATTGCCTCTCCATACTGACAGTGAACGTGAAATTCCTGAAGTCCAGTTCCATTGGAATTCAGGATATACTGCAGTGTATGCTTTTATGTGGAACAAATATGAACTTTGCTTTAGCAGAGCAAGTTAAAGTTTTGATACTTTTAAGTTTTTTGGGGTCTTTTAAACTTTTGGAATTCAATGGAATGTTTGCTTTTTATTTTTAAGGTACTAAGCGGATGGTAGAAGGCACCATTAACCCGGGAGAGACATGCCTGATCATTGAAGATGTGGTAACAAGTGGATCCAGCGTACTGGAAACTGCAGAAGTTCTTCGTAAAGAAGGATTGAAAGTCACAGATGCCGTAGTGCTGTTGGACAGGGAACAGGGTGGGAAGGCCAGGTTAGAGGAACATGGAATTCGCCTGCACTCTGTGTGCGCCTTGTCTGGGGTGTTGGAGATTCTCCAGCAGCAGGGAGAAGTGGCTGCTGAGGTGGTTGAAAAGGTGAAGGAATTCATTCAGGGAAATGTCTTTGAGTCACTGGCTCAGAATGGTCCTGCTCCTGTGAAGAGACTCTGTAAGGAGCCGAGCTTCAGTGCTCGTGCCCAGCTGCCAGGGGTGCATCCTACTGCAGCCAGGCTTCTCATGCTCATGGAAAAGAAGAAAACAAACCTGTGCCTTTCTGCTGATGTCACTAGCTCCAAAGAGCTGCTGCAGTTAGCTGCCATCCTGGGCCCCAGCATTTGTATCCTGAAGACTCATATAGACATCTTGAATGATTTCACCCCAGAGGTAGTAAAGGAGTTGAGAACCCTTGCAGACCAACATGAATTTTTGATTTTTGAAGACAGGAAATTTGCAGACATTGGAAACACAGTGAAACATCAATATGAAGGTGATTAACATCAACCTTGATTTACTGTTACTTTGCTGCTGATGTGTGCAATTGCAGGGCTGGCACAGGTTGCCAAGAGAGAGCGTGGAATCTCCAGCTTTGGAAAAGACTCAAGGGGACATGGGGCTGAGCAACCTGATCTAGCTTTGAAGTTAGCGCTGCTGAGGGAGTGTGACTTCCTGAGGTCCCTTCCAACCTAGACCTTTTTATGAATCTGTGGTTGTGCTCAGTACTTCTGAGCAGTTGTCTGCCATGAGAAACTGCAGCCTGGCTTCTTAAGGCAGTTGTGCTTACTATTGTGTGCTTGTAACAGCTTTCATTTAACATTGGATCTGCAACTGTAGAACTGCTCTTCTCTTTTGCTGATCCTTGTGTCCCATGTGATCTGCATACTGTCTGGGAAGATAGTACCTGTGACAATGGATTTCTAGGCTACCATAAATGTCTCAGTGAATATTAGAGGTGAGATACTAGCAAGTGTTTGTGACAAGTAAACTGAGAGGTTACACTTGGTGGTTATCAGCTATCAAAACTGCTGATGAGACTGAACTTGTAACTGTCAAGCTTCAGTAGTAAAACTGTCTTTTAAAATGTGAGTGATTTAGGGTGCAGCTGGCTTTGTCTAACTTGTGTTTTGTGTTTAACAGATTTCTGGTGACTCTTTGTCTGTGTCTTCCTCTCCATGTTCTCAGGTGGTGTGTTCAGAATCGCATCCTGGGCAGACATCATTAATGCCCATGTGGTTCCAGGCTCTGGAGTTGTGAAGGGTCTGAAGGAAGTAGGTCTTCCTCTCCAGCGTGGCTGTCTCCTGGTTGCTGAGATGAGTTCCCAAGGGTCACTTGCAACGGGTGAATACACAAAAGCTGCAGTAAGTAGGCAGACTTGCTTCAGGTTGAAAGCTTGTAAAGTGTGACAGGGAGGTTTTATGTGCTTCTAATATTTGCGCTTCCAAAAGTCCCTCCAGCTCTGACTATTACAGGTGGTTTTTTTTCCTTGGAGATTCAGGAATCTGATAGTGTAGTGTTTAAAGGTTGCAGCTGTAAGCTAGCGATGTGAGGTGGTCAGGGTTCACACTTGGAATTGTAGTAAACGTGCCAAGTTTGGTATTAGCACCCCCCCTCTTTTTTTCTTTCTTTTTTTTTTTGTTCTTTAAGCAATATTCTAATTAAGCATCATTTCTAACTAGTTTAAATTCATTCACTAGTTTAAATTCATTATGTATTTATAACATAGAAAGAAACATAGCATTCCTTTTCCTGACAGAGGCGTGAGTATGGGCGCTGAAGGAGAAAATGAGGCTGCACACACAGAGTTCGATTTCAGGACTTGTCCACTGACCCTTTTCGGTGTTCTCCTTTAATCATATTCTCTCATAAACAGCACATGGTGTTTCTTGTTTAGTTACCCAGAATTCCCAGGATCGTCCCAAACCAATGCCCTGATCCCCCACGTTCACACTTGCATTATGTGGTGGCTGTGTCCAGCCACCAGAGAAAACCACATGCTTATCAGGCAGGCTGGTTAAAGTGGTTTTCCACTTCGAGCCATAGCATTCTGTCTCTCAAAGCACTTAGCCAAGGTCAATCCTCCCTTTTGATTCCAATTAACTAATTGCAGGTGCAGAGTAACTCGGCTGGTTCCCACAGGTGAGTCAGCTCTGGGTGACTTCACACTGGTAACACGAGAAAAGGTGTTTCATACCCCTGCCTTGCACAGCTTAGTGTGTCAAAGGGTGGATGAGAAACAGATTGCTAGTCCAGCTGAATTTCAGGTATATCACTTGTAACTCTTCACTGTACTTCTTCAGGTACAGATGGCTGAAGACAACTCAGATTTCGTTTTTGGATTCATATCTGGATCTAGAGTTAGTAATAAACCGGAATTTCTTCACTTAACCCCAGGGGTGCAGCTGCAAACTGGAGGTAACTTTTTATGGAATATTTATAGTCTGTAGGTAACTTTTTATGGAATATTTATAGCCTGTAAGTACAGGAGTGATCTGGCCTTCAGTGAAAAAAGTGGCTTTTGAAGAGAATTTGGTTGCTGATTCTCTGGTGAGAGGAGTCTGTTTGCCACTAAGGGCTGTATTTCTGGGTATGCTGATCCCTTTCCTGGGAGCTCTGGAAGGCAACCAGCAGGCTGCATAGCCTTTTTTCTTCTTTTGAGGTCTGTGCATATCATAAAACACAGTCCTGAAAACATGTGAAATGTCTTCAGATAGGTGATAGATTAGATGTTCAACTACTGAGTAGTAGAAAAAAAAAATATAACAAATACAGAAGTTCAGCTGAAAGACTTGTAACTGACACAGATGCAGTGTCAAGGAATTGAAAGTATTCTACTAACTGAACAGGTTATCTCTGAAGCAGATAGGGGAGATATGTTTCTCTGCAATACTTAATTCTTGTGAAACCCAAAGTGAAATCACAAGCTTTTACATTAATGTTTGGGGAGTTTGCCTGTTTTAAGAAGGCTGAGGCTTATTTCAGTAATCCTGATCTGTGCTTCTTTGTGTAACTGCTCCACCTATTCTGATGGTAAATCATGAAAAAGGAGGGTGCTAGCTGTCAAATTTGATCTGTGTAATAGTATTTGTTAGGTGGCAACAGAGTTTCTAGTTTTGTTCATGGATTGTTAGGATTAGAGTTGGAACAGCATACCTGTTCTCTGTTCCAGCACCTCTTTGAAGATTTTTAGTAGATACGGTTTTGTACAAACTAAAAAAAAAATGGTGTCTCTGTTTCAGGTGATAACCTTGGACAGAAGTACCTGAGTCCCAAGGAAGTTATTAGTGAAAAAGGTTCAGATATCATTATTGTGGGACGTGGCATCTTGTCAGTTCCAGACCGTCTTCAGGAAGCAGAGAAGTACAGGAAGGCAGCTTGGGAGAGCTACGTGAGCAGGCTTGGTGTTTGTGCACAAGATTGAAAGCTGGACACTGTCCTAGTCCATAAGCTGCAGCCACCCTGAGAGTTCCAGCTAAATACATCAACACTTCAGCCTGTAAAAAACCTGCCCTTTTGGAGAAAAATCTGTTACTAAGTTGTTTTAATTGTACACACACAGATCAAGTTGCACTTGCCATGGTTGTTTTTTAATATTTGAATGTAAGAACCCAAAACTTCATGCCCAATTTTTAGCCTTAATAGGCTTTCTTGTTTGAAAAATGTTGCACAGAACACTCCAAGGGTGTTTAGTTGGCTGTTGTTGCCTTTGTTTCTTTTCCCCACCTCAAATTCATTCTGGCTGTGGAAACAGTATTTTGCTGTTCTTCATAAACTTGACCCACAGACCTGACCCTGCTGCCTCATTTTCACAGGCTTGTTCAGCTCTGCTGTTTCCAAGGAACAAGTACAGGTTTTAATGCCATACTGTGAAATTGAATCATGTGTTGTTTAATAAAAATACCTTTTTTGCTACCATTTTCCTATCACTGGCTCTGCATGTCTTCCTTCTGTGGCAACGTGCAGTACTGTTTTCAGAACCCCAGTATCATAAAAAATCAATCTGGTGTGTTTGTGACTGCAGGAATTACTCATGATTCTGTTTACAGGAGCTGCAAAGAATTGGTCAGAGCAATTAGTAGTTGTGTGCTTAATTACAGCAGAGCTGTTTATTCCTCTAATGAGAAACAAAAATGTACTTTGTTGACTTTTTGTGACAATAGATGGAATACTTCCAGCACTTACTTTCCACTCTTTGCAGTGAATAAGGAGGAACAGAAATACCTTGTACAATTGGTTTTGATTAGAAAGTGTGGAATAACCTTATGTATAGCTAGCATGTACGTGGTGCAGATGGATAGAATTTTCATCCCTCTCAAGAAGTCCAAGGCTTCAGTTCTAGACTGTTGCTGTGATGCAGTTCTGGACTGCTGCTGTTCCAAAGCACACTGACAAAAATGAGTTCTTTTGTTAATACATTTACTTGTAGACTAGGATCAACTGTAGTGAGAAGAGGTTTTTTGGCATTAGTGCTGAACTTTTCACCAAGTCTTTCAAAATAGGAGAGTGGAGGGTTTTTTTTTATTGGATTCATCTACGCAGTGTCTAAGGCTGGGGGAGACCAGGTTGGATCTGAGTGCTTTCCCTTATGCCTGTTGTATTAGTGACACTGTTCTCTGTTGGCAGTCAGAGTTTAGAAACACACAACTGAGCGATTTCCTGCTGCCTGAGTGTATTGGGTGGGATGACTTTACCCTTTGATACTCCGTGTGCTCTGGAAGTGCCCAACTCCCCTTTGTGACAGGGCTACTTGTGTGGCTTACAATGGTTATTGTGGAGCAAATGTTAGAACTTTGTGTGTTTGTGTGTGTGTTTTATTTTCCTTGGGGCTACCAATCTCTTCAGTAGTCACGTATCATACTTTATGTCGGGAGAACACCCTGGGGAAGATGGATTGTGATGATTGTGTTGTGTATTGTTCAGACACCCGGCAACAGTCTGTCAGTCGGGATATTTCACATCTACTCCCAAGAAATTCCAGTCCTCCAAAATGAACAGAGCATTTGGGACTTGTTTGCTCTCTTGTTATCGTGGCGTTGAGGCCTGTAGCAGAAACAAAACTTTCTCACGTAAACTGTTTTGCAGAAAATTACTTTTTCCACCAGAGGGAGCTGAGACTCCATTTTTCAGGAGTGTTGAAGTCCTGGCTCTTTTACAGCTAATAGTTTCACACGATGGTGCCACATCTAGATGTCCTTAGGATGAAAAAACGTCGGTTTTGAACAAGTCACACCCTTGCTGTTTTTAGAACATTTAAAATACATTTAAATATCATATGAACAAATAAAACAATGGTCTAAAACTCATTTAAAACAGTAGTTTATCCAAAAGCTGCCTTAGGCTGAAGCTCAGCACTGCATGTTGTTGTAGGCTTGCTGTTACAGCACAAGCAGAATTTCATGAGTTCAGTATTTTCCACTAACTCTGCTGAATTGTGTTTGAGCGTGTGGCTGACATCCACACAGCTAAATCCCTGAGCAGGCTCTGTGGAGAGCTAGTTTATCAGCCCTCTAACTGAAAAAATAGCAACTGGAGTTGGAAAGATGGAGGTGATCTAATATCCAGTCACTTTTAGAGGACACGCACAACTCCTTTGCTTTACAAAACAAGTTCTGAGGAACGGATCAATTGGGAAGCTCCATTTCACAGTCCTTCTTTGTGCACTCCAGAAAGAACTGTGTTCTGGCACTTCATTTGACACCAGTGCCGCAAACATTTCAATTAGTAGAACAAAAACCTGTTACCTCCTATATGTATTCTTCTGTCAGAATGATTATAGTAAACAAGTGTGGGCACTTCCTTTGAGGCACCTGAAAGTGATTAAAAATCCATTTCAAATTAAGAACAAATGTTAATTTCCTTGCTTGCCCCTGCTGCTCACATTCACTGCATAGTTCCTGCTGTTGGTCCCAACTGTTCCTAACATGGGAACTAGGTCACAATTTACAAAACTCATTTGCATCATAATATAGGAATCTGAAAGTCTCGCAGTTCATTCTGTGATCTGATTGAGTCTGTGGTAGAGGCATAAGGCTGTATGTAAATTGCTGGGTTTAATATTATCTGGCAAGTAGGCATTTATATGAAATTGTGATCCTTAATCCACTATGAAATATGGTTTATAACAGAATAATTAAAGGATATCACATTTTTCATAGTGAAATAAGACTGTAACCAAGCATTACCAGTGCTTGCAGCAGAAAGCAGGCTTTCTTTCTGCAGTTTCTGAGATCTGTTTGAGGGACCAACACAAGCTGGAACCACTAAAGAATTGTTACGTAGCTTTTGATATTTGTACATAAAGTTCACTCTGTCTCTCTGAGTTTGTGGGTATCTGTGTCTAGCACAAGGAATGCTGTGTCAAGAGAACCCAGCCTGGGCACTTTAATCAGTATAACTGCGTAAGAACAGTGCTTTACTTGGACTTAAAATTCCTGCAAAATCTTGATAAACCCAGCGCTGAATTAAAACCAGCCAAGTTAGAACTTTTGTCCTTAGAAGTATGATTTGTATGCCACAGTATCAACATTGCTTTATTAACCAATAACTGACAGGTCATATTTTAGTTTCCATAGTCTTGTCTATGAAAATCTATTTGAGACTTAAGCCTAGAAAAAATAACTGAATCACTTCCCTTTATGTGGAAAGCCTGTTGCTGTGGATTTTTTTTAGTAAGAGACACAAACATTGCATTTAGGGAATAGCACCAAAGGAATGTGAAAGACCCAGAGGAAGTTTGTTTCCAGATCTGACTTTTGGAGGTCACTGTTTCAGGCAATGGTCTGTTTTGGAAAGGTCGTAGCTGGGCTGTGGGCTAGACGGGCTGGATGGTTTGTTTGTTTGTTTGTGATCACACTGGTGGTTCTTGGTTGGTCTGTACCACAGTGACAAGTACAGCTTCCAAGTTTGAATGCTGCAGGAAATTAAAACTCAGCCTGGTGCCCGCTCCAGCTTCAGGTTTTCCTCTAATTCCTTTGGCAGGCGTTTGCAGCCTGTGAGAGGCGACCCTGCCTGTGTGTCCGGGTTGACTTTGTCCTCAGTCCTGGTTCTCTGTTTCTGCACAACCCATGTGCTTCTCCGAACATTCTCTCATTAGCTGGTGCCAGCCACAGTCAGGCTGTGAAAGTGCAGGGCTGTGGTGGAGGCTGGCCAGCATGGAGAACAGGAGGAAGCCTGAACAAGGCTGTAACTGCTCATGGACTCAGGAACAGGAACACGATGGCATGCTGTCATAGGCTGTGTTTAGCCCAAATAGGTATTGCAGAAGGAGAAGCTAAACAGTACAGTCACTTTTGATCCATTCCTGAAACAATAACAGTAGCTATGCAAAAGATTCTTTGACAAACAGGACTATTTAGACAGGGAAATTCTGCAGTGTTCCCTGCAGGTGATCATTTCTGCTTTGCTAAGGGGTATCATTTTAGGTTGATGATGGGATAGAACCAGCCATAAAGGTGACCTGGTTATAAGGGGGAAAATATTGAACCAAAGAAGATCTCTGCTCAAATACTGACAGAGAAAATGCCTGCCACCCTGGGAAACAGGCCTGGGAACCAGAAGCATCCCTAAGAAGTGCTGATGGCACTTTTGAAGTGCAGCTAGGTACTGAAAAACCAAAGATAGCCTGAGATACCATTGATAAGTGCAAAAACAGTACAGCAACATATCATCTGGGAAGGCAAAAAACAACTCTGGAAAAGGAGGAAAACATTCTGAGAAAGGAAGAGTTGGTAACTGCAATTGGCTGTTCTAACTCACAGAACAGAAAAACAGAGTGATAAAAGAAAAACTGGTCTGAGAGAATAGAAAACATCACCAGTTATTTGCTATGCCAGGTCAAAAATAGAAGTTGGCAGCATCTATTGGCTGTGCCAGGTGATGGTGTCCTATACCTCTTTATGTCTTCATGGTATAAAAAGGACTTACTTTTTACCCAAAATGGAGCCTCTTTACTGCACAGAAATCCTTTTTGTCCATGAGATCTCTTCAGCACAGCAGACCCTCACCAGGGACACCAGGCTGACTGCAGGGACACAAGGCTACACAGTGAGGATCATCGTCCCCATGAGACCTCATCCACTGTTAACTGGACCCACTTCTGGAAGGGGTCTGATTGACCCCACTGCTGGGATTGGTTTGATGAGCACTTGGTACAGGTAACATTTTTGAATATATATCTTTATATAAAGGTCTGCATGTTAGTAATTACTGGTAAGTGCATTTCCTGCTTTACTAGTTGTAATTCTGCAGTAATTTCTAGTCTGGAAAAATAGACTTGCTGCTAGTATTGATTGCAGCTGCTGTGGAAATATATATGTCTGCTTTCTGATAGTAATTTGTAGTAACTTGTAGAGTAGATATAGTTGTTTTGCCAACTGTAACTATAATTGCCTTGATAGTAGTAAACTGTTATGAATAAGAAAACACAGATAATAAATCCTCCATGTCTCTGGGCATGACAGAGTCAGTCAAACCTGCAAACGGTTGTAATCACAGGCCACGTAGCCCTTCTGGGTTGTGGCATTAATTCGTGTCACAAGTGGAGATCTGTGATACACAGGTCATGGATTCTTGGGAAAAGGCAGTAGAAGAGCAGTGAAAATAGCAAGAGACTTGTGGAAAACTCCTGTGTGGGACAAGAATAGTGTGTCTGAGAATTGGTTGAATTGGGAAAGGCTTTGAGCTGAGTCTCAGAGGTGGCAGGACACTCAAATGCAAAGCAGAGAACAGCAAGGGGCCCTTCATCGGGCTTCTCACAGAGGCATCGGCAGCCTCCTTTCCTCCAAACTGTTCTTCTGGATGCGCTCAGGGACTTTAACATCCTTCTTAAACTGTGGGGCCCAAAACCACACATAGTATGTGATTCAATTGTTTTTAATTCTCATTACTGAAATCCCTCCTTACCAATGCTTACAACTTAATCTACATACTTAAACCCTCTTTATAACCAACATACAGATTTATACGTTCTCATTAAATACTATACTCTGTCCTTTTAACAGAGTACTGTCACGGGCCATGGGCTTCCTCCACTCCTCCAGGTGTTCACAAGCAGGCCATGACTTGGGCCCCAGCTGTCAAGATGAGTGTTCAGGACAGGAGAATCAATGTGTTCAATTGTTGGGCACCAGCACCATATGGTTTGGGTCATCACTGCACTCATCTCGTTCCTTGTGAAACTCATTCTTCCTTGGTCTAGGTAATTTCTGCTGCATTACTTCCTACAACATACATCTCATACCACAGATTATTTTTTGTCCAAGGTTAAATGTCCTTGAAGCCACAAGTCCTACCAGGGAATATCTGCTCCAGGATGGACTCCTCTCTCCAAGGGCTGCAGGCCCCTGGCAGGACCCTGCTCCATCATGAGCCTCCCACGGGGTCACAGCCTCCTTCAGATATCCACCTGCTCCAGCCTGGGCTCCACCACAGGCTGCAGGTGGATCTCTGCATCCCGATGGTCTTCCATGTGCTGCCCCACCATGGTCTGCATCAGGGGCTGCAGGGCCTCAGCTCCAGCAGCTGGAGTACCTCCTCCCCCTCCTTCTCCACTGACCTTGGTGTCTACATTGTTGTTCACGTGTTCTCATTCTGCTCTTCCCTGCTGGAATTTTCATCTGCACAATAACTTTCTGTTCTTAAATACATTATCTATGAAAGCTGTTGCTGGCAGAAGCGAGGTGACCCAGACATAGCTCCCCAAGAAGCATGCAGCTGTCCAGGTCTCTGGCTGAAAGGAGTGTTTGAGCCTGGTGTTAGTACCAGCAGAGGACAGCAGAAAAGACATTTGTGTGCAGTGTGAACAGGTGGATGATCTGCTGTGCCTGGTGGCAGAGCTTAAAGAAGAGGTGGAGAGGCTGAGGAGTAGCAGGGAGTGTGAAAGAGAAATAGCCTGGTGGAGTCTCACCCTTCCAACCCAGACAGAAATACAGGAGATGGAAGCTCAGCAAGAGTCAGAGGAACCTCACCCCTCTTGCCATCAGGTAGAAGGAGGAGACCTAAAAGTGGGGGAATGAAAACATGTCCTTGCTCAGGGACATAGAAGAATCCTCTCATGGCCTCCCTCACCTTCCCAGGTGCCCTTACAGGATAGATACAACGTTCTGCAACTCAAGTACCCTCGATCCCCTCATCCAGATCATGAATGAAGGCATTAAACAGGACTGGGCCCACTGGTGGGGAACACCACCAGTGATCAGTCACCAACTGCATGTAACACCACTCACCACCACGCTGTGGGCCCAGCCATCCAGACAGTTCTCAAGCCAGGGAACAGTGCACCTGTCCAGGTGTGCTGGTTTAAAAGTAAACTGGCAGGAAAAATGAACCCAACTGGAGAGATTACAAGTCAGAGTTACAACTTAGTAAGATTACAATAAATAAAATGATACAGAGAAAACTGGTTTTAACCCACAAACACAGTTTAACCCCGCACCCTGGGACAAGAACAGAACAGTGTTTGTCAGCCCCTGTGGCCCCCTGGGTGCAAAGTACAAGGAAAGGAAAACCTGTTGGTCCAGATGATGGTCGCAGTTCTGTTGAAGTAATGATCACAGTCCTGTCGGGAGTGGCAGTTGCAGTCCTGTTGGAGTTCTGACCCTCCTCTTGATCTGACGAGTGATACCACAAGTCCCAAAACCCGAAGTTCATGTTCAGGTGGGAATGTCCAGTACCTCCCACCCAATGGGTGGTTTAACTCTGTGAGTCATGGGATATTTTTGGAGTCTTTGATGGTCCAGGTGTTTGCAGCTGCCTATTATGCCAGTCCAGTATGGCCCATTAGTAGAGATGACCCCTCAGGCTGGGTGTGAAGGTGCTAATGCCTCCCTGGAGGGGAGTTACCTCAGCTGAGTCATTAGTGTGAAGACAAAGAAACACTCCTGGCAGAGTTCTTTAACACCCAGCTTGTAGCCTGAGGTGTCAGGTGTGCTCTAGGCAGCTGCTGCAAATGATCCATTATTAATAGTCCATCAAAAATGACAGAGAGGGTGTAGAATACACAGTTTTGGTTATACCCACAAAATGATAAACTGGTCTTTGCCCCTGTAACTAGGACACCAAGCCAGCTGGCTGCCAGCTTCGCCAGGAGAATGCTGTGGATGACAGTATCAACAGCTTTGCTGAAGTCCAGGTAGACTACATCCACAGCCTTTCCCTCATCCACTAGGGGGGTCACCTAGTCATAGAAAATAATCAGGATGGCCAGGCAGGACCTGCCTTTCCTGGACCCATGCTGGCTTGACTTGATCTCCTGGTTGTCCAGTATATGCCGTGTGATCACACTCAAGGTGATCTGTCCCCCAGTCTTCCCAGGCACTGAGGTCAGGCTGACAGGCCTGTAGTTCCCTGAATCCTCCTCTGGCCCTTCCTGTGAAGGGGCATGATGCTGGCCAACCTCCAGCCTTCTGGGACCTCCCCGGTTAGCCTGGACTGATGATAAATGATGGTGAGTGGCTTAGAAAGCTCTTCTGCCCGTTCCCTCAGTACCCTTGGATGAATCCCATCTGGTCCCATAGACTTATGAGCATCTAAGTGGCTCAGCAGGTCACTAATTACTTCCTCACAGATTACTATTCTGCTCCCTGTCCCTATCTACCAGCTCAGGAAGCTGGGTGCCCTGAGGATGACTGGTCCTGCTGTTAAAGACTGAGGAAAAGAAGGCATTAGGTACCTCAGCCTTTTGCTCACCTTGGTGACAATGTTCCTCCCCCTCTGTCCAATAAAGGATGGAGATTTTCCTTGCCCCTCCTTTGGTTCTTGATGTATTTATAAGAACACTTTTTATTATCTTTCACAGCAGTGGTCACATTAAGTTCTAGTTTTTGCCTTTCTAATTTTCTCTCTACATGACCTAACAACATCCTTGTACTCTTCCTGAGTTGCCTGCTCCTCCTTCCAAAGGTCATAAACCCTCTTTTTTCCCTGAGTTTCCGTGAGTGAAAGCTTCCTGCTCAGCCAGGCCAGTCTTCTTCCCCAATGGCCCATCTTTCAGCACATAGGGATGGCCTGCTCCTGCACCTATAAGATTTCCTTCCTAAAGTATTTCCAGCCTTCCTGAACTCCTTTGTTATGAAGGGCTGTTTCTCAGGGGACTCTCCAAACCAGTGTCCTGAACAGGTGAAAGTCCACCCTCCGGATGTCCAAGGCAGAGGTTTTGTTGATCCCCTTCCTTTCTTCACCAAGAATCGAAAACTCATTTTGTGGTCCCTGTGCCCAAGACAGCCTCTGACCACCACATCTCTCACCAGCCCTTCTCTGTTCATAAACAGCAGGTCTAATGGGGCATGACCCCTGGTAGGCTCACTCATCAGCTGTGTCAGGAAGTTCTCTTTCACACACTCCAGGAACCTCTTAGACTGCCTTCTCTCTGCTGGGTTGAGTTTCCAGCAGACATCTAGTCAGTTTAAGTCTCCCACAAGAACAAGGGCTGGCGATTGTGAAACATCAGCCAGTTCCTTAAAGAACATTTAATCTGCCTCTTAATCCTGGTTGGGTGCTCTATAACAGAGTCTCACCAGGATGTCTCCCTTACTAGCTTTTCCCCTGATTCTTACCCATAGGCACTCAACTTTATCATCACAGTCCTTGAGCTCTGTACTGTCGAAACACTCCCCAATGCATAGAGCCACCTCTCCTTTCTTGCCTATTCCTTCTGAAGGGCTTACAACCATCCATTGCAGCACTCCAGCCGTATGAGCCATCCCACCACATTCCTGTGCTGCCAACTACATCATATCTTTCCTGCTGCCCCATGGCCTCCAGCTCCTCCTGCTTGTTACCCATGCTGCGTGAATTGGTGTAGATGCACTTCAGCTGGGCTGTGGATTTCACCCCCAACACTGGCATGCTGCCCCCACGCTCATCTCTAGTGAGCCTGGTCTATTCCCCTCTGCCCTTCAAACCTGTTTGAAAGCCCTCTCAATCACTAGGGGGACAGGCATCTCGTTTCTAAGTAAGGAATATCCCCATTACCTAATATCCAAAAGGAATGAACAGATTTTCTTTCTCTTTCAGGTCATCCTAGCTGCAACATCACTAACAGGAAACTCGTACTGTTATTCCTGAATTTTGGTCTTACTTTATTCATCGTACTGATTTGGCAAGTTGGCATGACATGAAACAACATCATGAGCATTTTTCTTTCTTATAATTTTTGTATTATACATCTCATATCTTGTAATTACATTATTGCTTGTTCCCTTATTTCAATGGAGTGGTGATCACATTGTTCAATTTATGAACATGATTTCTCAAGCAGGCAACAAATTGGATTGTTGGTATTGCTTACACCACCCGTGATCACTAGATGCCAAATTTTGATGCCCAGCAGACAGTCTCTGTAGTATCTTGGTATCAACCCTATTTGGCATACTTACTCCCCAATACACCAAATTATTGACAACAACCTCTAAAGCACGTTGATATGGTGAGGCCCCATGGTGCATTATGATGCTCCAGGACAGGAAATTCAATCTGGGTGATGAAGGCAAGCAATTGTAATTACACTTTGTGTTACAATCACACCCAAGCATGGTTTCTGTGTAAATGGGACAGAATACAAGCTCGTATTGATTCTGGAAATCTCATGGACCTGAAATAATGAATCAGCAATTACAAACAAAGGGATTTTCTAATGGACTCTGGCAACTTACATGGGACATTAATAACATGAATTGTCAAAGATACTGTAATCTTACCGGTCCTAATGCTACATGCTGCTGTTTATAGAGTTGGCTTAGTACTAATGATAATTGGAACATAATTATGTAACATAATTGGCTGTATAGATCGTAACCTCTTTTGGACACTCTGATTAACAAAACCAAATTCTTTTTCTAATTCAGTCTGCAAACACAACAATGACTCTGGGTGAAGCTGGTGGTCAACTTTTAACCCCTTTAAAGGTTCAGGCTTTGCAGCCCTAATCCCCACAAGAGTCTACCTCCACAGTGGACAGGCTCTTGTACTACAGCACATCTTGCTCCTTAGGCATTTTCATCTCAAGATTTGACATTTAACTTTCAGGGTCCGTGCTTTTCTATAGTCTGTCTTGTATCAAAGCACTGTCTGCATCACTTTTACCCAAAGCAGTACGGCATACTTGTGCCTCAACCAGCAAACCCTCTCAGGAACCGCAACAGCTCTGGCCCTGACATGGACATGAGTCTCCTCCGCCTCATGCATTAGGGGCAAGAGACGCACTGGGCAGGTCTGTTCTCACTCCTAGTGACCTTTCAGTGGTCATGGGCCACAGGGTGGAGCAATGGGAGCAGCCCTAAAGGAGACCTGATTGTAAGGGGGGAAATGCTGAACAGAAGACAACCTCTGCTCAAATACAGCGAAAAAGCCTGCCAGTCTGGGAACGAAAAGCAGCACTGGGAGTGCAGCTGGATACTGAGAAAGCAGAGAAATCCTGAGATACCACCAAAGCAAGGTGCAAACCCAAGGAACTGTAACAGCAATCCATCTACTGGAAAGCTGAAAAAAAAAGTCTGGAGAAGGAAACCATCCAGAGAAAGGAAGAGCTGGTAACTGTCATCGGCTGTTCTAACTGAGAAGAGAAAAAACAGTCTGGAGATACAAACATTGGTCTGAGAGAATAGAAAATACCATCATTTACTGACTGTGCCAGGTGAAAACAGATGTTAGCAGAGTCTACTGGCTGCTCCAAGAGGCAGTGTCCTATGCCTCATTATGCCTCTCACACACACAGATATATACAGGCATAGAACCATTGAGGTTGGAAAAGACCTTCAAATTCATTAGTACATATTCTTAGTCTGTGCTACTATCCAGTAACAAGGGGAGCTGAACACACAAGAGGAGGGCTGCTGCCTTTCTGAGCACCCTGTCTGTTTTTGAAATACCTCCAAAGTTAACCACAACCTCTTCTCTCCAGGAAAGAAAGTTTTAGACTAGAATCATAAAATCATAAAATCACTTAGGTTGAGGAAAATCCTTAGGATCACTGAATCCCAGTGTTAACCCAGCACTGACAAGTCCACCACTAAGCCATGTCCCTAAGTGCCACATCTACTTGCCTTTTAAATACCTCCAGGGTTGCTGACTCCACCACTTCTCTGGGCAGCCTATTCCAATGCTTGACAACCCTGTCAGTGAAGAAATTTTTCCTAATATTCAATCTAAACCTCCCCTGGCACAAGTTGGGAACATTATCTCTTGTCATAAATAATAATTACTGGTAAGTATATTTGCTGCTTTCCTAGTGGTAATTTTGTAGTGACTTGTAAAATTGAAATATTAAATTGCAATTAATATTCATTACTGCTAATATTGATTTCTGCTGCTGTTCATTTCCTTGTGCTGGTTTTGGCTGGGATAGAGTTAATTTTCTTAACAGCAGCTAGTATGATCTTGATTTTTGCTGGAAACAGTGTTGATAATCCAGAGATGTTTTAGTTACTGCTGAGCAGTGCTTGCACAGAGTCCCGGCCTCTTCTGCTCCTCACCCCACCAGTGAGGAGGCTGGGAGTGCACAAGGAGTTGGGAAGGGACACAGATGGGACAACTGACCCCAGCTGACCACAGGGATACCCCAGACTATATGGTGTCGTGCTCAACATAGAGAGCTGGGGGAAGAAGAAGGAAGGGGGGGATGTTTAGAGTCATGGCATTTATCTTCCTGAGGCACCATCACCGTGAATGAACCCAGCTTTCTTGGGGTTGGCTGAACACGTGCCTGCCACACTCTGAAGGAATGAATTCCTTGTTTTGCTTTGCTTGTGTTCAGCTTTTGCTTTACTTATTGAACTGCCTCTATCTCAACCCACAAGTTTTCTCACTTTTCTGGTTCTCTCCTCTATTCCACTGCAGGGGAGTGAGAGGCTGCATGGTGCTTAGTTGTCTGCTGGGGTTAAACCACAAGCCTTATAATTGCAGCAATTTGTATTAGAGATATACCTGTTTTGCTAATCATAAGTATGCTTGCCTTTATAGTTGTGACTTGTAGTAAAATGCCATAAAGTAATTTAGGAAATAAAGCCTCTGTGTCCTTGTGCATGACAGGGTCCTGAAAACCCACAGTTTCAGCCTTTGCCCACCCACAGGCTGGGTGAGCCTGGGTTGTGGCAGCTGAATGGAGAAGTTTCTGATAGGCTGTGTCCAATGAACACCAGCATAAACTAGAGGGCATGGATAAAGGATGAAATAAACTCCTGTGTCTCTGCTGTATCGTTTTGACTTTCAGCACTCTGGCAGCAAAGAGGAGGTAGAAGCACAACAGTTAATTCCAGTTCAGTGTGTGTTCAGATATGGAGATGATGCTGGGATAAAAGGGCCAGGAGATGCTGCTGGGCTGCAGATGTAGTGAGTCACCTCGCCTCGGTACTTCCTGCCACGCATCTTAGTGATTCCCTTCCCAATACAGTGGCTCCTTCACTTTCCACGTGGCTGGAGAAATCCAAGGTTAAATAGGTGCAAGAGTGTGCAGAATTCATCTTCCAGAGCTCACACTCTGCCTTCAACTATTGAGTACCTTAGTCTACCATAAAGGGCAAAGAGTATGCAGGAGGGCATGTCTCACTCAGGCTTGTGTAAGTGAAGGGTTACACTGCATCTCCACGATTAACAAAGCAAGTAATGCTGCCATTGGCCTTGAGTTTTCCCAAGGAATGGTGCTCTCTCCTGCCCCAGAAACACCAGCAGAGCAGGGAAAAGGCATTGTGAGCCCCAGCCCCAGTGTCCCTGCAGCAGCAGACTCCAGCTGTGGCTGGGGAAACAGGAGGAGCTGATGTTGCAATGGCATCTGGATTCCAGCTTGGCTAGACAAGCACTGACAATTTTTCCATCACATTTGACCTGCTGATGCCTTCTGCTGGAGTTTTCATTATGGAATGCTAGCTGTGGTCAGGCTGTGCGTATTTACAGACACAAATAAACTGCTGCTGACTAAAATACACCATTCTCATGACTGTGCTTGGCACTACACTTGCAGGGGTAAAGGCAGATCTGCTTACACAGTCATGCAAAGCCTTAGCATCACTTCCTTCTAATTTTTCAGATGTAACCTTGTGTATAAGCTAAATTTGGTGGGGAGGGATAGCGGGCTGCTCTGCACTACCTGGTGCAGCGCCACAGGCAGCAGGATGCTCTTCACTGCCAGCACCAACTATTCCCTTCTTTTTGTATGCTGGCTTGGGAGCCTGGCCTGTGGCACCCTTCCCTTGCTTACTTGCTCCCACATTGCTTCCTGCCTACTCTGCAGACCAGTCTGCTTTACAGCAGAGTCTCCCTGTGCAGGGGAAGGAGGGAACTTGTAGTCCCAACTCCAAGCCTTTTCTCTGCTCTTTTCCACTCTCTCTGCCCAAACCACCCCTTAGCAGTGAGTCAAATCTTGGCTCCTGACAACCGCCTGGATTGCCCGGTGTCTCGGCACTAACCCAGTGTTGTGGGAAATGCCACAGCACGAAGGTAATCTGCAAGGGTGCAAGGGAAAGGGTGGCAGGGGGGCACTGCCCGTGCCTTTCCTTTCAGAGTGCAAAGGGGTAGATTTATTTTTAAACTGCTTAGTGCTTTATAAGTTAATTGCAGCAGAACTGTATTCACAGTGTTTGCTGCTTTGGGTGGCAAAGCTGGTTTAAAGCATTCCTGTCCTTCCTTTCTCTCCACTTTTCTTCCTGCTCCCCCTTTCCATGCCTGGGGCACTATGGTTTGTGTGAGGCAGTCACCTGAACCATGCTAAAACTTGCTCTGTCTACTAGTGATGACTATTTTTTGACCGTTTCCTGTTTTTAATTTTGTGATAGTGATGAAATCTGTCTTTCCAGCCTGGCACTAGGCAACAGGTTAGTCACAAACCCCAAATTTGCTCCACGGATGCTCCTTCCCAGCTGTGGCAGCACTAGTCCCAGGTATTCAACACACAATGTCTCAGCCTGCAAACTTTAGCCTGGATCTCAATATTGTGTAGGAAACATGGAGCTCTGAATAGCTGCCCCTCTGCAGTGCTCAGGCCTGTCCTGCTGCTTGTGCTGTTGCAGGGAGGAGGCAGGACAGCCCCCAGCCCACCCACAGTGGGTGGCAAAAAGCCAAAGGCAGCACCAGCATCTAACCAAAGCCTGCCCTTGCACCCTCCATTTCTGCTGGGGCAGATTTAGTGGGAATCAAGTGGGAAGACAGGGTACAGACTTCATTTGCTTAAGGTTTGGGTTTTTTTACTCCAATTGATCAGTGCCGACACTGCCAATGTGCCACTTGCTGCCCTCCTCAAAATCCCCATTCCAAGATATTTCTAGTCTGGTCTTCTGCATTTCTTCAGTGCTGCTAATAGGAGGAGGGGGAACCATAAAATTCTTGAAGGAGAGCTGTTTATACTAAACAAATAAGAGCTTCTGTTTATAGAGGCAAAATCACATTAAAAAAAAAAATCCGGAAGGATGGGCCCATGGCCCTTTTCCAATGAGAAGAGCAAGTCAAAACAATGAACACCATTTGTTTTTGCTTTTCCCTGGCATGCTTCCTTCAGCTGACTATTGCATGATCTGCTCAGAGCGAAGAGCCAAAAAAAAAGAAATTAAAAAAAAAAGAAGGAAAAAAACCCCAGGCAGTAGCAATTGCTCCAGCTTTTTTCTCCTGCAGTGGCTGCAGCCCCGCTGCTGTCTGTTTGGGTTTAAAGCTGCAGCTGTCAGCAGGGTAACCCAAAGCCCAGCTCCAGAGGAAAACACATGGGACTGGAGGAACGGTTTGGGTGGGGGAAAGGTTTGAGTGGGGGACAAGAAACCAAAAGAACAAAGCGAAATGTGTGTTGTAAAGCAAAAACACTGTGTTTTATTCAGCTCCCTTTCCAACCAAAAGCTCAGGGCTCCCTTGCTTTTCCAGCTGGGCTCCACTGGACCCCACAATAGTCCTCTGGTAAAAAGTCAGAGTTCTGGATGAGCTGCTGTGTGCTCCCAGTTGCCCTCCTGCAGGCACCCAGGCCGGATGCCTGCTTGCACACCCCAAGGGATGGGTGTTTAATTTAGTTTCCTCAGCCTAAACTCCCATTTCCCTTGGGCTCCCACCAGTTTCCCATCTGTTTAACACCACCAGCTCAGAGCAGGAGCTCCTGGAAGCACTCCCCGCCCTGGGTCAACACCAGGGTATTAAATCAACATAACTTCTGCAGCAGTCCCTGCGACTCCACCTCCTATTTTTATAGCCATGCTTTGACTGATAAGGCTCTTTTAATAAATCAATCAGGCAGTACCACTTCTGCTTGCAGGAGCAAGTCCCATTTCTGGTGGGGAGCTCAGCAAGGAAACAATGAACTCTACTCACAGCATCATATATGCACAATAGTTTTATTTTGTTTTTTATATAAAAAAATCCTAAAAACTGCAGAACATTTGTATCCTAATTTCTTACAAATTCTTCCAAATCTTCCTCTTTTTAAGCTAATTCCCCCCTAACAACTTGTGATGGTGTGGGTTCCCGTGATTTTTGACCTAGCCACCCCTTCTAACGGGATACGCCTAAAGCTGCAATACGGCACTTGGTTGACTTAGTTGGCAGGTTTAATAAATCCAGAAAGCTGGGGTATGGAGTTGCACATGGCTCAGAGGCCATCAGCACAGGCAGGGAGCCTGTCTCCACATCCGTGCCTCCAGAATGAACCAGACCTTTCTCCTTACTGTGCAAATAACGGGCTTTGGTCATCGACCAGTCCTGTCGTAAGGGATTCTCGTCCCTGAAGAGGATCCCATCTTCAAGTGGGGAAGCAGCACGTACAGTCAAGCAATTGTCCACAGCAGTGCCAGGCACTCAGACCCCGTCAGTCAACCGTACCGTTGTAAGACTTGTTGAGCTTGTTGAACGTGAACTCTATGTTATGTGTGGAAATAGGCTTTCGGTAGAGAGGGTTGGATGCCTTTGGAGAAAGGAGAAAACAAAGAGAACAAAGGTGAGGAACAAAATCCACGTCACGGTGAAAATGTGCCAGTTAATTTGGAGACAGCACTGTGTTTGGCTTTGAGTGAACTGAGCATTCAGATCCAAATGCAGTGTTGTTTATCCAGAGTTGGTCCATCAGACCCACCTTCCATCCTGCCAGCAGGCAGAGGCGATGCCCTCAAATGCTGAGCAACCGCACCCAAAGCCTCCGAGAAGGACCCCCTCAGAGACCTGATCAATCTGGCTGCCACCACACTTGGGGTGTGGTCCTCTCTCCCCTACCCCCTTCCGCCTCGAGCTCTGCTGGGAAATAGATGATGAAACCAAGGGCTGGGTATAATTTTGCAGAGAACTTGTAACTTGCCAAAGGGAGGGCAGTGCGACATGCTGGACCCTGAAGCATGCTGCGAGGCACTGCAGGGCCCGGGCACCTGCATCCCTTGTTCCTGCCACGCTTCTCCATCGCTGCCAGCACACCCCAACAGCACCCCCATACACCAGCAGCACCCCTGCCCCAGGCTCACCATTTCATATCTGGCCCGGGAGCGTTCGCTCTGGAACCGGTCGAACTCCCGTCTGTCGTGAATGGTGACGAGCAGCTTCCAGAGTGCCAGCAAGATGATGCCAATCAGCACCACGCTGCCAATCACTGCCAGCACGATCGTCACAGCGCTGGGGGCTGAGCTGCAGGCTGGTCATGAGGGAGAAAAGGTAATTAGCTCCAGTGTGAGTGTAGCCTGTATCTGGGTCCTGGAATGCAATAATCTGGACTGCAGCCACTGTGCAAGTGACCTCAGGGCAGCACTAGCAGCAGTGACTAAATTAAAAAAAGCAACAGTGTCCTCTGAAACCAAAGGGATGATTTTTTTTTTTTTTAATTATTAAATGAATTCCTTGCTAGAGGCAGGGCAAAGGGACAGCTCTCATGCCTGTCACCAGAGCTGGGATGTCACATAGCGCTCTGGAGGAAGAGTAGGGTTGCCGTGCCACTGTCCAGCAGTGACACAGGGTTTTAATGCCAGGTGACCCATGTGGGACGCAGAGCATTAAGGTGCCTCCGGCAAAAGCCAGCTCAGCCTCTGGCCCACAGGGACACAGGTGATCTCTAAGGACTTTAACTAAGCACTTTAACTGTCAGCTAATCAACTAGTCTTTCAATTACGTGCCAGCTGCAGCGCAAATGAAATAAAACATGAGGAATCTCAGTCGTTCCCATATTGGCCTGTGCCTCAGAGGACTAGAGCAGATCTCGAGAAGCTACTGCTGGATGCTTGCCAGCTTGTCCTAAAACCCCATGAGGAGTTTTCTTTGAGCAACTGCATTGCATGTGATTAAAATAATGCTGGGAAACACAGCTGTCTGTGCAGTGTGGGGAAGGGAGCAGGGACACACAGTCCTTACACTGCCTGGATAGGAGCTAGCTCTTTGGCAGTGTAGAAATCCTTAGTTGGTACAGGGATTTCCTAACATCCTGACTTAACCAGAAGCAGCACCAGGTGTCCCCTTCTCGTGTTTTTGTTACTGGGGGCTGTATCCCCCAATCAGGCATGCTTTTTGCTACTTAAATAGGCTCTGTTTAATTCAGCATCCTAAGTTGGAAGAAAGCTCTTCAGCCGCTTGCTAGCAATGCCGGCAGCTCAGGTGCATGTTTTACTTGGAGTCCTTTCTGGACTAAACTGGGAGCATTTGTAGTTGGGTTTCAGCACTATAAAACACTTCAGTTTAAATTGTCCCGGTTTATCTGCTCACGCATGCAGCCAGTGAAACCAGCCTTGCTGCAATCCATCAGGCTCCCCAGCAGACCATCACCTCTCCTGAGGCAGCCCCTGCTGTTAAAAAGGAAACCCAAGGGAGGGCCAACCTGGCTCTTTGAGGACGGTGAGGTTGGATTTCCCACTGGGAAGCTCCAAGTAGGTGAACTTCATGACGCAGTTGTTCACCGGGTAGGCGCAGAGGATCGCGTTCGGGTCATCTGTTTCTGGAACGAGATGCAGAGTCACAGAATTTTATTTGGGGAGCAGGCCTGGAAAGCGGCACACTTTGATCATGACTCATGCAGTGTCCAGACTTACTGCTTGAGAAAATGTGGCACTTGGCAAATGTCCCATGGCAAACAGACTCAGCCTCTCTCTCTCTCTCTCTCTCTCACACACACACACACACACACACACTCTCTGCCTTCACACAAATCTGCTTTGGCAATAAACGCTGTTTTCTTCTTAATTTGCTGAATTTCTTGAAGAGTGGAAGGTGAAGAGAAAACAAGGGGCACAGACTCAGATGGGGCCAGCAGCAGCAGCCCATGGCCAGCTCTTGCTCCAGCTGTGCTGAGTGGCTCCAGCTCCGGAAATGGCTGAGAAGTTTGTTTTTAAAGAGTGAGTTAGAAGAGGAAAATGGGAAAGGGAGGAGAGGGGGATGGAGGGAGGGGGAAGGGATGAGATGGTTGGAAAGATGATGTGTAGATGGGTCACAAAAATGAGAGGACTTTATTCCCAAGGCCATACAGGTACTGTGTGTTTGCATGTCTAACATACCACCGGGCAGAGCCTGCTCTGGTCACTCTAAGATGCTCCCTGAGGAAGGCTTCTTCACAGAAGCAATTTAAGATTCAGCAAAGCCATCCCCTGAGATTTGCAGATCTATCTTCAGGCATGATTTCAGCAGAGTCACTGCCCTGCACGGCCATAGCTTGTCAGGTGTCCCCATTGCAGGGACAGTGACTGGAGGGAGATGGGGCAGCATCTCTGGCCATGAGAGACAGCTCTGCTGAGCACATCTCTGCAGGCCTGCATGGGCTGAGCTTGTCAAGGGAGAGGAAGGGATTTAGGGACCCACTGCTGTTGGCTGGCAAAGACATGACCTTGCCTTAGGCACCTGGCAAATGCTGCCCACAGCTCCCTTCCTCATTCCTATCCGTGACTGTCTGTCATGCTGAAAAATGATTGCATTAATGACCACTGCTACTCCAGCCCCTTAGCCCTCTCCTGTCTGTTTGTTTTTCCTTTCAATGCCTTTGACCTGCATACAGTTTAAAGATTAATAGCCTACATTTCAACAGCTGAGCCCAGACGCAGCTGCCCCTCTGGTAGAGTCCTGACAAGTTCCTGGTGTGGACAAACCTCAGCTGTTCCTACCCCGGGACAGGAAAACCTGTTCTACCTACACAGTGGTAGCAAAGGCAGAACTGGAGAAGTGCTGATTGTTACAAAGTAAATTACTAATCAGATTAATATAGATAAAACTTCCATGTTTCTTGACTAATGCCCTTCTGAGTTGAGCAGCAAACCTTAGTTCCTGCAGGCCTAGCTGCTTTCACTCCCATCCTTGCACCACTATTCTGCTAAAAGAGACAGGGATTAAAGTCTCAATAGTATTTATTTCTGTTGGTCTTCACTAGGTTTTGGAGATCTCTGTCCACACAGAGAGGTGTGAGGGCCCCATTGAGTTTTCAGGTCCACTGATGTGTGCTGTTGCCAGGTTCAGCTCATGCTCCTCTGGTGTTGAAACTTCCCCTCTGGAACGACCAGGAATGCAAATGTAATATTGCAGAAGCAAAGGAGATCCTGTAGAGTCCAAAGCAAGTCATACAAGCCTCCCACAAGGCAGCATTCTGGCTTATGAGTCCAGTGATTGATGCCTCTGCTATACAAAGCTTTGAAGCACTGGCTGCTTCATACCCAGAGTCAAAAGGCACTTTGGATGCTCCAGGGTGTGCTCATTGCAATTTGATATTTAAGAAAGTCCCATCCTCCTCTGCCAGGGTGCTCAGACCTATGTCTTCTGTGACAAATATCAGCGTCCAGCCTCTCAGCAGGGACTTTTAATATGTGCTAAATAATATAGAAGTGCTTGAAAACCAGGATTTGGAAAAGTCTGCCTGTGAAGAAGTCCACAGTACCCAAGAGCTTTCTTGAGGAATATTTTGCTTTACCTCTTTCTCTAGCAGCCCAGATCTCCAAGCCATAGCACCATGTGCAATCCGACTGCAATAGTTCAACAAAAGCATAAGCACAATTCCCAAAAACATCTTTAAACGGAACTTTGGCTGTGTTTTTCTCTGAAAGCCATGCAGGAGGTTGGCAAACCATAGTCCAGCCTCACCTTCCAGAGCACAGTCAGCACAAAAGCTGGCTTTGGCATGGTACAATAACCAGGCAGGAGGGATGAGCTTGAACCCCCAATATTTGCTGGCTCCTGAGAAACGCAGGCCAGGCAGGCATTAGAAAGGAGCTTTGTGTGGTTTGGACTTCCACACCTCTCACAGAGTGCTGGTGTAGGTGCACTCCAGGCTGAACTGCAGGGAGAATGGAGAGAACAAGAGCAAGCATCCCAAACGGAAAGGCAGGAAACCCCACTGGTCATAATTTAAAAGCTAGACACTGGATGTGAGAGGAAAATGGGAAACACATCACCTGCAGGCAACTCGGGGGGAAAGGAGTGAAAGGGCGAGCAAGGTAGGGCACTCGTACCTCTATAAACTATGGGAAGAGAAGGAAATGTCAGACACAGAGAGTAATTTATCCCTGACTGATCTACAACCCTCTCCAAGGGGTATGGCTAAGGCCAAGGTCAGGATTGTGATTAATGCTGTCACAAGTTTGGATCCCCTCTATTCCCCTAAATAGCAACCAGGGACTCGCAGAATGGATCTTGAAAAGAAGGGGGAGAAAGTAATCTGCTGAGAGATGCACACGTGGGGTGACCTCTAGAAGAGGGCACAAAGGGCAAGAGAGGAGCTTGCCAGGGTGACCTGTAGCGGTCAGGTCCCCCAAAGCAGAACTCATTTCCAAAACAGCTTTGCTTTTCCTTACAAGCTCACTTCTTCCAAGATGAATTCTCAGAAGATTAGGGAATGCCTTTTTTTGTGTGATACTTTGTCCTTTTGCACTCTCTCACGGCTCATCTCATCTTCTGTCTCATCTGACCTCATCCCACTCTCTTTGCTCCTTGCACTGGCAGTAGGGGTTAGATATGGTAAGATGTTATTTAAAATCAAAGAGGTTTTTTTACTTCATTATAGATTATAGCCCGGACAGAGCGCCACACATACCACGAATACACATACACATACCACCTGCACACACACATTTCTAAATACCAGCTGTTCCCTGAGACTTTCTTTACAGATGTGTCTTGCTCTGGTTAAGAGGAGCTCAGTGCCACAGTCACTGGCTCTCACCGCCTGCAGTCCTGCTGCTGCCAACTTACCGAGAACATCCACAGTGGTGATGATCTCATCCTTGCAGTGCTTTTGGCAGGTTTGGTTATCAGCCAGTCTTCCTGAGTTAAACAGCTTGCATTCAATGCAGTCCCTGCAGGAACACACACAGAGGGGAAGATTAAGCACCCACGAGAAACTGCATGAACACAGAGATTCACCCCTTGGAACGCCCAGCACACGTCCCTGAGTGCTGGTGTGGAGGCTGCACACCTGCACCACAAGGAAAGAGCAACTTCAGGGCCAAGCACCTCCATCTCAAGGATGGATTTATTCTAGGGGTGGATTCGATTAAGGTGTAAAACAACTGGAAGGTTTGGGGTCTTTTTGCCCTTTGGATGTCAGGAGCTGCACTGAAAAATTCATCCTGCCTGAAGTAAAGGCAGGCAACACTGCTCTGTACTAGTCTGAGACTGATGCCCAGGCCACTTCCATTGCTGTGAGGCCCCATCCTCCCCTCCTCTGCAGCTCACAGCTCTCTGGGCCCAGACATTTGCAGCTCAGAGTGCAGCAGAACTGTGGTTGCCAGCCTTTCCCAAAGTTTGGGACAGCACTGGAAATGAACGGGGACATGAACCTCCATGAGGACTTGGGCAGCAACACATGTTGCTGCTCTACCTGGGATACTTTCAGATTGCTTGGCATGGGCTCCCACCAGTGGCAAGCGCTCCCAGCAGTGGCAAGCTTGCCTGGGGCACATCACTACTGTTTAACAAAGCAGAAGCAATTCCTTAGCTGAAAAGTGCCCCAGGATACAAGGACCTGCCCTTCCCACCAGCAAGAAGTCCCTCCTGAAATGCCCATGAGTACCTTTTAGTGCTACAGACACCTGGGCAGGTGGGACACTTCTCACACGTCTCTCCAAAAGCCCCTGGCTCGGTGCACTGACACTTCCCACAGACGCAGGCGCCTCTGCCGCTGCACATCTGGCCATCACTGGAAACACAGCTGTCCATCTCGGTGGAGCAGTTGCAGTTGTCCCCGATGTAACCAGCGTGGCACTTGCACTCCCCGCAGTGACACTCTCCATGACCTGAAGGCAAGAGCAGGGGAGAGGCTTCAGCAGCATCCGGGGCCAGCGATGGCTGCTGTGGTTGCCCCTGTGCAGGAGGGACCAGCAGCCCGGCAGGAAGAGCTGCCAGAGAGGCCTTATTTGGTAGAGTAACAAGCAGATGGTGATGGGAAACACCTAGATATCAAATTAATATCTACATTTAGCAGCAAAAAATACCCAGTCACTGATCTCCCAGCTTCCCTCTGTAGTTGCTCAAGACAAATGGGCACCTCTCCCTTCCTTCTTTTGTATGAATTAATTTCTTCTTTCTCTGTCTGCATCGAGAGGTATGAAGATGGAAATGGAGTAGTGCTTCCTTGCTGGTTTTGAACACAGAGTTTAGCAGCAAAAAGCCTAGCAGTTTGCCCACTTCATAAAGTCTTTCCTACCCTTCTTTCCTAACAGTTTTACTTCAGAAGTTCTCGCAAAAACCTTGAAAAAAAAAATTAAATCAACAAGCACTGTCTTGTGCGTCCAAACAGGACCTTTGTATCCCAGTCAGAGCCATGAAGGTTGCTGAGACCAGCTGAACCATCCCAGGGAGTTCCTCATGGCAGCTCACAGCACAGATGGATGAAGAAACTAATTGAGTGAGGGCACTCCTCTACTGAAGCGTCCCCTTGCAGCTATGGGGTTCAGCAATGGGCTGAGAAAGTCAACAGGCTCCAAGGCTTTCAGTGACAGTAAGAGCAGTGGCTGGCTGCTGAGCAGCTGGTTTCAGAGAGGCATCCATCAGCTTACTGGAGAGGCTGCTTGAATTCCTCCTTGGTCAGTGTCTAAGAGAAGGGTTGCCTTTGAAGGAGGCAGTTTATAGAGTTGAAGGGTTTGTATACGAGTATCATCAGCACCCTCATTACAGCTCAGCTTTCCCTCTGGAAACAGCCCCAAGCACCCCAGACATGATAAATCATATACACGCTCCTTTCAACGACACAAAACCGCTGATCTCCCTCCCTCTCTCATCGTGCCAAGATTACAAGAGAGGCTGTGGATTGTCAAGCTATATCCCTTGCCAGAAGTCACAACAGCACCTTCTGTTTTACTAGGCATCTCATATGTCCCAGAACATCACAAGTTGCCCTCCTACAGCCTCTTTTGCACTCCCACCGTTTGCTTTGGATCCAGCCTGAAAATTCAAACATTACCAGACAGAGGAGATTATTTTTACAAGATCTCTAGAGTTGACCTCCTTCCCTGCCTACATCTGATGGAGATTAAAATCCCTTGCTCTGTTTGCCTTCACGGCAGCAGCCTTGCCCTTTCCCCAGACGCAGACATACAGGCAGGTTTGGTTTGCCCCCTCCTTACAAAGCTTTTGGGCACAGCTACGTCCACAACTGCTGCTGTTCAGGGTGCAGCTGCGGAACTGGGACCCTCGCGACCTCCACTTAACAAACCAAACGGGGCGTCTGGCTTTCACTCACAATTAATTCAGGTGACTGGTCTCTCACACACAGCAGGTTTGGTGCCTCCATGGCAATGCATGTGTCCAAATTAGCTATAAATCATGATTTTCTTAAATGGGCACTATTTCAAGGAATCCAAAGCAACTGGCATTGGGAATTCATATACATGGCATATAGTTAATGTGTTCAGGCTTGAATTTGAGCTGTGAGGGACAAGAGAAGGAAGCCAACAGCATTCATATCACCCCACAGTCCTGACCTGGGTGGGAGCCACGCCCCTGCTACTGGACAGAGGGGCAGAGCCCCTGTATTGTCAGCCTTAGCTCCATTCTCCTAGGACACCACAGAGCCCAGCACAAGACATGAATCCATTGGTAATCCGTCTCTGGACCATAAAATGATTCCATTTTTAAAGACATCAGTGCCAGGCCATAGGAGGCTGGGGAGACTGCACATCCCTTCCAGCCCCTGGCAGGCTGGAGATGGAGCCTGGACTGACTGTTGGATGGGAAACGGCCATTTCCAAATAACGCATCCTATTAAACCACTGTGATCGGAAAACTTAAGAAACAGCATCTTAAAGGAAGCGGTTTTGTTTATTGAAGGGGATGAAGAAAAAGCTGTTCTGTATGAGGGTGAGTAAGCGTGGGGTGTGACCTTAAAATTTAAAAACATGTTGACGTGTGTTTCCTGCCTCGGCCACACTGGCTCACTATGCAAGAAATCACTGGCTGAAGCTCACCATGGCAAATATGCCAAGAGTGGGAATTTTCCATCTTGATGTGTAATGGCAAAGATGTCACAATCTTCTCTGCCTACATCAGTTCAAAAGAGTGGCCACTCCTGCAAGCACCATGAGCTCCATTTCTGGTGCCATTCATCTCCCACACAGCCTGAAACTCAAGGAGTGGGAAACATTTATTTCTCATATGGACGCAACAGGAGTCATCCCACTTTCCAACATTCACCTGGAGCACTGGAGATGGGAACCCACTCTGTCCTCTTGCTCAGGACACAATCTGAGAGGAGCCTCAAGGCAACATGGCACTGAGTCTTACGGTGATGGTGACCCAGAGCTGAGGTTTGCTGAGTCCTACCCGGTACTCACATTTTGCAGGAAAATGTACTGCACATTCCTAGTCCCAGCTCTCCTGTGCTGATGTGGTCAAGCAGCCTCTGTGCCATCTAATATCATGTCTGCAGGAAGCCTTCCATAACCATGGCCATGAAAAACTTCTGCTTTACTTCCCAGTGTAATTTCCAAGATGACATTGCATTCTCAAGGAGGGTGTGCTTCACGACACCTCTGCACCAGCAGCAGTCTCGTGGTGCAGGATATCACCCTGGACTTTAACCCCCTTGAACTTTGAGATTGCACATTCTCTATTAAAGCTGGTTTGTGAAGCCAAAATATATTCATTATGTTCCCCAAACGTAACAAGAGGTATTTTCTTCTGTTGCCATCCTTGCAAAGAGACAAACTTAGAAGTTTAAAAGATGGGAAATTAAACGCTCCCTTTGAATTTGATAACATCTTTCCAAACAGCTCTTGATTATTGGGGGGCTAACACAGAACACATATCAGGGAGGCTGCAGAAGCATGCTGGGAGGGTGTAACAGAGGAAAGCAATGCTTTTGTGGGGGAAGAGCAGTTTGACTAGTGTGGGATCCATCAGGGCAGGAGCCATGGGATGCATCGCTTCTTGGAGGCATCCTCTTCTCAGCGAGGCCGCCAAGGTGGACTGAGACCCACAGCCCGGCTGGTGCTTCCCTCTCTCTCTGCCCTGAAACACATCCCTATCCCACTGCTGTGCCCCGGCTGGGCTGCACCTCTCGCTGTCACTCAAGCAGCTTTTGGCAGGACATCCAGCCATCCTCATTTCACCCCAGCTGCCTCTGCCTTCCCCCCTCAGCTGCCCACCAGGATGACAGCTATAGGCCAAATCCTCCCTGCCCTCACCCCAGCACCACAAAAACCCGGCCTGGCATTCCCACACCAGCGCTGTGTCTTGCTGCCCTGGTCCCCAGGCAGGATCACTGTCGAACTGGGATAGCAGTTTCTGGCAGAAGCTTCCAGCCTCTGACCCTGGTTTCATCCCAGGCTTCCTGAGAGCAGGCTGTGACCCTGCTCAGCGGGACAACCCGCCTGCCCTCCGCGATAACCGTCCGCCTTTTAGGAATTGTTCCAAGAGGTCTGAAATTCAATGCACTAAAAGCTCTCTCACTAGCAATCTTGATAGAATAGAACGTGGTTTTCCTAAAGATTCCTACTTCTGGGGACCACAAAGTTATGCAAAAATACCAGCTTTCTTTTGAAAGGAAAAATATCATCCCAGCTTTTATGGAGAGGGTAAAAACGCTGGAAAACAAGCCCCCTTCAACACGTTTTTTTTTCAAACCTTCTAGAACATTAAACTGATGTGCCTACCACACAAGGAAAAAAAATCCTCATGATTTTTAAGCCAGTTTCTTGGCTTCTGAGCACTTAGGAAGGGAAAGATCATACTGTATTTTCTTCCCATTAAATCAAGCCACTTATTTTTTTTGCCTCTGTGCTCACATCCAGACTTTGGGTCAGGACATCCAAAAGGCTGTGCTTTTGTCATTTTTGGTTACTTGAACAACTAGTTTGAAATAGAAAAAGCCCCAAAGGAAAAACAAGTAAGAGAAGTGAGTTATGGCAAACCATTTTCAGATTCCCTGGTGCCATCCCTTTAAGAAGCCCTGGTTGCTGTGCCCAACAACTGGAGAGCCCCAATGCAGAAGCCAACCTTTGTTTGTACTTCTGAGGGGTGGATTCATCAAAAACATCTGCTTATGAGAGAAGAAGTCAAACCCTACTGATACAGAGCACTGCTTAGGCATCGGTTTTGTACCAGACCAGCCAATCTCTCAGCAGAAGTGCTCGAAATTTGTGGGAGAGGCTCTGTGAGGGAGCCTCTGGGAGAGGCTCTGCCCTCCTTGAGTGGGAGGAAGAAGGGCAGCAGAATATGCTTTGAACATTTGGAAAACACAGACCTTTCCATTTGGGAAAGGGCTATGGTAAGACACAGTGCCTGTTTAGGCAAATAAATCATCCTACTAATCTCTTTCCATGACTCACAGCAGCCAGCACCGCACATCAAGAGGCCAGGCAAGGCAAGGTGAGGCAGCCTGCCCATGGCACGGCTCAGGTCCACGGCTCTGCCAGATGGTCGGCACCGGCAGGGAGTCGGGAGAGCTCGGGAAATTTTAGACTGTGGGGATGGGTTTAGGATCCATTCCCTGGGTCATGACAGTCTGGCAGGGGAAACAAGGGTGGCAGGTTGGCCGGAGCATCCCCCATCCCTGGAGCCTGCTGAGCATAACAACCTCCTTGTGAAAGCCAGGCTACTATGTAAACACAGACAGACAAATGTCAAGGGACCAAGGTTTCTGTGTAATCTGAAATTCATCCCCTGACTGCCTCCATTCACACCAGAAGAGAGCTGGCCCACACATTTATCCACAACGCAATACTGAAGCAACAAAACAAACACTAAGAGGTCAGTAATAAGTAAACAGTGTTTTTCCGAATGTTATTTACCCCAGACACCATGGATCTGTGCATCTTTCAATCGATATTAATATCCCGAAGCATATGGGTTTGACCAAGAACTGCCAAGATTTTAAATAAGCCTTTATTTCAATCCTAGCACTGGTTGAGCTCACCAGTCACCAAAAATAGCATCAGAGATGCAGACTAATGAAACCAAAGGTTAAGGAATAAACACATGCTTGAGCTGCTAATTTAGCCATGGGTATCACAAGCCCCATCACCAGCTCAACATTACTGACAGCAAGCACCACAGTGCAGCACTGTCATTGCAAAAAAAAAAAAACCACCTCAGTACACCAGTTTCTCATTCACTTGGGAATTTCTGGGTTAAATGAGAACTGGACAGGGAAGACAGGGTTTTGGAAACTGCTGTCTCATGAAGGCAGCTGAAAGCAATCCGAGGCAGGCGGATTTCCTGTGGCAGCCCTGGCCAGCCTTTCCTCATTTTCCTTCTCTCTGCTGCAGAAGTGGAGGTGAAATGCAACCACAAGATATGGCTGATGATCCACCAGAAAGCCAAAATGGGCAGCAAGGAGTCATTTCCTGAAAGAGACCTAAAACTGCATTTCTTAAAATAAAACCTTCCTTTTTTTTTTTTTTTTTTTTTCCAAGTAAGCTCAGCACTTCACAAATCTCTTGACTTCTGCTTATGTTAGTGCCTCAGCCAAGCCTGCCACACGTGGCCTTTTGGATGGAGACCCAGAGCTGGGAGTTGGAGATTTTAGGTCCTGCTGCCAACTCTGCTACCAATGAAGGGAGAAATATGGGGCAAAGGCTGCTGCCAGATCCTCCCAGAGACACAAGCGCTTATCCTGAGTGGGGGCAATCGGAACGGGTGTTTCCTTTGAGCCACAGGCCCAAATACCATCCCACCACATTGGGCACACGCTCATCCTTGACTTTGTCACCCCTTAAGTGGCTGACATGGCAGGCACTGCAGGAACTGCTAACAATTCACATCATTCCTGAAGCCAGATCAGAAGATAGGGTTGTGTGGGAATCCTCTGGGGTTTTCCCCATCCTGTGTTTCCCTCCAAACCTCTTACTCAAAAAGGTTCACTGTCCTTTTCTATCGACCTCCATCTCCTCACATGGAGGTGTTTATTTGGTCTACCATGGGACGCACTAACACCTCTCCCACAGCAGTGCTCCTCTCTCCAGCCAGCTCTCCAGCCCCCTAACAGATGAGACTCCCTCACAGACGAAACCCCTCTGGATGCAACTCTCTCCATTTGTTTCCTTTCTCCCCAAAAAGCCTGACAAATAAAGGTGCTTGACAAGAAAAGCATTTTCCACTCGGCTGTCCCAACCCTGCCCAGATACCACCAATGTACATGGGTCCAGAAACAGGAGCTTCTCCACCACCTACATCCTTCTTCACCCATCTCTGCCCAGGTCTGCTTATACAGCTCTGCACTTAGCCTTCAGCTTTAGTCACTGTGAAGGCTCTGGAAGATTTAGAAACATCAGGGGACATATGGTAACCATGCACTTTGCTGAAAGGCAGATTAAGGTCTTGAGAAAACCTATAGCACTGCAACCCTTCCACTGAGGCATGGTGCTCCCAGGAAGGACAAGCTTCACCTTCCTGCTCTGATGCTTGAGCAGACTCCTTCCTAGCAGCTCCTACTGCCCAAAAAAACTCCAGATGTGTTCTTAAAATAAAACCTGGCTCCAAAACAAAGCTGCATGATTCCAAATCCCTAAACTCCAGAGCCAAACTCGATGGTTCAGGTGCATCCTTCAAATGAAAAGCAAACTAATTCCCATCCTGCCAAAGCCCAAGTGGGCTGAATGTCCTTTCAACTGGACCTCGTTGAGAGGAGTGGGCTCTGGAGCAGAGAGAGATTCTTCCTCTGCAAAAAACAGTGCCATGGGAGCCTTGCCCAGTTCTGTGTTTGGACGCAAACACATAATCTGTGATGCAAGTTCACCAAAGGTCCGTGGTTTCGGAACAGATTTCTCCCTTCTCAAAGTACCTGGAAGAAGTCAAAATATCACTCAAAATAAAACCGAAAAAAAAAAAAAAAAGGAGAAAGAATGAACCCACAGCCTGCACTGCACTCCACCTTCAGATCAGTTATTTAAACCCAATTTTTTAAACCAACCTGAGCAAAATTTACAGGTTTTTATTGCATTTGAACAAGAAATGCAGACATAGAATTTCGCTCACCGGCTGGTGGGAGGCTTTCATCTGCCTCTAAACTCCAAATACAACATTCATTTCCAAATCTGCATTTCTGTTAATTACTTTCATCAGATGGACCAAATTCAAATGCCAAACTCAGTGAGACGCTGGTCAGAAGAGCATTTAAAGGGAGTTTGTTCTAACACCATCTTCTCTCTTTGGGGAGTGAGAGGCCTTTACTTTCTGAGTTCGTCTTTGTGGGAGGTTTTTTGGAGCTTTCTACGGGGCCCCTGGCCGTGGGTGGGGGCAGCTGCAGCAGGACGAGGGGTTTGGGTACGTGCATGCACCGTCAGATGACACCTCTGATTGCAACCCACATGCTGTGCCACTTTAAGAGCAGAGACCCAGAGACGGGGCTCTGGCTCCCATAAAGACGTCAAAGACGTCACTTCTGTATTCTTTAATTCTGCCCGGGCATTTAATGCCTCATTAGCATTCATCAACGCTTGCAAAAGGTCCGCCCAAGGACAAGGAGAAACCACAGTGAAAAGAGGCAGGAACAGCAGCGCTCTGTGCGGGTGGGTCTCAAGGAGCTGCTGCCAGATCTGGGAAGAACTGCAAGACTTGGACAGCAATGAGAGCTCAGGCAGGGAGAAAGGAGGGGTAAGAAAGGGCAGCTTTGCCCTTTCGTGCCAGGAATGGAAACTCTGGTGAGCAGTACTCAATACACTGGGGGGAGAAAGTCCAACTCAGTTGCTGTTTCATTGTGAAAAACCAACACAAACCCCTGGTGTGAGCAAGGTGGGGCAGGCAGAGTATTCCTGCTGCCAGGAACACCAAGGAAGGTGAGGAATAAACACTGCACTGAGCACGAACACAAATGGATGTATCATTTGTGTTCCTGTAAGAAATCCACGCAAAGATCATAAAATATCTCAAGTTGCAAGGGACCCAGAAGGGCCACGGAGTCCAACTCCTAAATAATCAGTATTATTTAATAGGCAACAATGTAATGCTAATGCCTCGTGGTACTGTGAAAGAAATGCAGAGGAGCATATACATCGAGCACAGAGCATTCTAGCTAAGAACCACCCACTGCACTGATGGGCAGCCTCTGACCTGAAACACAGCACGGGATTAGCAGCACAATTAGACGGGGAACCAGGCATTTTTACACTGCAGCTACAATCACTGGCCATGCTTTCACAGGTCACAGCCAGCAGACAAGGGTCACCCCGTGCTGTTTGCCCCAGCCCAGAGGCCATTTGAACTCTGGGATGTGCAGCCTTTTGAACCGGCACAGAGCAGGATGGGGAGCTTCACGCTCTTGGAGGGCAGCGGCACATGACTCAGGATTAAATTGGAAAGAGAACAGAAACCAGGTTAAAGGAGAAAATATAAATTTGGAGAAGAAGAGGAGAGAGATTGGGGAAGGATGGAAATGATACCGTAGGGGGAAGTGGCAGGGAGGTTTCAGGAGCCTCCCAAGGACTTGGAGATGTGAGGAAATACATGCACTGAGTCAGGCCCATTCACCTCCAAAAGGCCACTGAGGATTTGCGTGCCAGACTTCATGAAGATGAAATTTGGAATGGAAAACACCTCCCACGTGGCTCTCAGCCCCTCTCTGCATCGGGGCTATGAGCCACAGTTCCTGGAGATGAGCACATCCAGGACACTGTGGGACACCCTGTGGTTGATGCTCAGGAACCCTTTGCTTGCAAGGAAAAGTCAAACACTGCTACAGAGGAATGCCACTGCCAGCCAGCCACTCACACAGCTCAAAGGTGGAACCTCTCTCCACCCTTTCAAATCATCTGGGAGCCTGGGGCTGGGCATCCCTGCTTCCCACCACAGAAGGTGCCTCTCTGCTGCAGGGTACAATGGGGCACTACAGGCTGCCCCCAGTGGAGAGGCGCGTCCTGTACATGTCTTTGTCACTTCTCCTCCTCTTCACACTGTGTAAAGAGCGGAGAGTTTCTCAATGACACTCCAACACTGAAGTCTGAGAGGTTTCAAGTGTTGCTCTCAGAGCTCACTGCCTTCTGGCAAAGCATGGCCAGACCCACCCTTTCGGGAAGGCATCATGGAAAGCAGCCTGGGATGACCCCATTGCTCAGACACCAGCTTTTGTCACCAGGACAAGACCTAAAAGCCAACATCTCACATGTGTTGGCAGCAGCAGGCACCTCCACAGTTCCTTCCTCACCTGCAGAAATGTTTTCCAAAGCGCTGCTGGAGCAATCACGTGCTGCCTCCCCAAAATGTTGCAACAGCATGGCAGCCCCATGCTCTGCAGGAGGTCAAGCAGGAATGCAAGAATACCAACAGCTGACATCAGAAAACATCTCATAAGCAGGGTGAGAGCAGCATTGGTTCGAGTGGGGTGAAGGTGAATTCAGGTGACTGCTCCTCCAGTTAATCTCCATCACAGTCCTCAGCCCTGCCTGCCCCTGCTGACCTGGACCTTACATTTTTTTAGGCTGAACCACAGGATGGAAGCAAACCGAGCTGACCTAAACCTTCCATTTCTGTACACTAATCCATGTGATCAGAGTAAGTGGAACATGCCCAGCTTCGCAGTTTAACCCTGAAAAAGGAAGAGGACAACAGAGGTGCCCCATTTGATTAATTTCTTACTAAATGCTTGCAATCTATTCTTATCAGAGACAAAATGTTTCACAGCTGGAGGGGGCATGTAAGCTGGAGAGGGGATGCTCACCCAGGCACAGGTCATCTGGCCTCAGTTCCTCACAGCTACGGGACACAGCAAGTGAGAGGTTTATTTTTCCTTCTTATTCAGGTGGATTATTTTTGTTTTATCCACATTCAGGACAGGGCCTTTAGCTGAGCAGCTTCTGCAGGTGATAAAAGCAAAGGCCAAATGGGAATGCACCAAGGAGAAAAGTTTTTAGGAAGCTCTAGGATAACCATGCAGTCTGACTGAGTCTTGTCCACATCTTAAAAGAGAGATGCTACCACATTGTCTTATTATTTATTCTGGCCATAAAGGCCCCTGGGCTATGCAGTGGCTCTGTAGGCAGGAGACCTCAAGATACCTGGTCAGGTTTGCTGGCTGCTAAGGAGTAATAGGCACCCTGTGCCCACACAGTGTGACCACATCTACATACTTTTGTGTTTTATAGCCCAGCCTCAGTTGGTTTTTAGCTCCTTGTCCCCTACCCTGCTCTTTGGACCGGAAAAGGGACACTCAGAGTCCTATAATCCACCCTAATGGAAAAAGATTTTGACTCAGAGGACTTTCACTTGGTTCTGCTCACCCCAAACCACTCTCCCCTGCCCTGCAGCCCTGACAGCACACAGAGCCTCTGACCAGCCCCCTGAGCCCCCAGCCTGCTGCTAATGACTGGGACTATCACAAAGCAACTGGTACCGTGAGGCTGCAGCGCAGTGACCCGAGCTGACACTGCGTCCTCTGTCACCAAAATAACCCTCAAATATGCTCAGGGTAGATGTGTGTTCCCCATCCTCCTCCCAGACGGGAAGCAGAGAGGGATTGATCTGTGAGGCAGCTGCCCCAGAGACAGAGCTGCATGTCCCTGCAGCTGCATGGCTCACAGCTGCACTAGCACTTAGCAACTGCCAAAAGATTATTTTTAACTTCCATATTTATATGGTCATTTTATCTCTCCCCTTCAGGTCCTTTTTTTACTAGGCAGTGTCCAGATTCCACCTTTTTACACAAACTAAATAAAAAAAAGACCCAAATCAAAAACCTAAAGATAACAAGACTTGACATAACTTAAAGGGAAACATTGCAGATGTGGTTTAGGCTCTGTTCCCTATCTTCTTTCTGCCACAGGCCAGCCCCTTCCCTTCTGGTAGGGGTACATTTGCTTCATGCCACCCCACCCACAGCACGGCCACAGACAGTGGGCACAAAAGAATCTTCCCTTCCTCCCCAAACCACACTCAACCCACCACCTGCACCTCAGAGGTTAATAAATCAACTACCCATTTCTTCTTCTGGTAAAAGCTTACATATTAGGAATGAAGAGAATTAAGACAAAGACAACAACAACAAAAAAAAAATGCTGGTGTGCATCTGAAAGATGTGGATCCCCTTTATTCTCCCATCTGAGCTTTCACATGCACACCAGCATCCGCTGTCCAGGCACGACCACTGGGTAGGTGAATAATAACTACAAAGGTGTGTGTGGAATAAAGTCTATTTCCCTAAGATGTGTCCATGAGCACAGTGATTTGTACGGTAACAGACCCGACCTGAACCCCCAGGGTGGAGACACCAGCAGTACCAGCAAACCCAAGTGTAACTCTCAAAGCTCGGGACCATAATGCAGGACCAGAAACTGGGGCACTGGCACCGGAGCCATTGTCCCACCAGAGCCCCTCAGACACAGCACTGTTAAATGCCACTGCGGTGCCCAGGACAGGGAACACCAAAAACAAATTGCAGAAGCATGAGTGAGATTTTTACCTTGAGGCTGTATTCGGACAAACAGAATAGCCTTATCTCCCTGGGCTTTAGCAAAGTCTAAAACCTCCCTGAGCTTCCCCTCTTACTCAAACCAAGAGAGGAAGCATTCAGAAGTAAATACTGAGGACTTGTACATCCTCAGCAGTTTTTGAAGTGGTTTCTGGAAGGCAGCTGGAGTCGCATCGCACATCAGCTTGGCTACTCTCTGCAAAATAAGCAGTCACTTTCCAATGAGCTGTCCCTTCTCACATCCCATCTCAGAAGTGATTCTGGCACTTGCATGTACATGCAGATTTGACACCCAACAAACACTTTTCTGCTGAGTTTTTTGTGTTACTGGAAGGCCTGTGCCAGCAACTGAGGCCATTCTCCATCTCCTGTGTTCTGAGGCATCACCATCGTGCTGTTCTTTAGCCAGCCACGATCTTTGGTCACCTTAACCAGTTAAGCCGCTCACAGCAGCTTACAAGCTAGAGAGACTTTCCCGGGCTTGATTTACAGTTGCATAGTGTTTATAAATCTGATTTATTGTCTAATTCTAAAAAAAAGAAGAAGAGAAATCCCAGAAGACCTGATCCCAAAGCTGCACCAACATCAGTAGTTGCTGTGTTGCTCAGGCAGTATGGATTTTCCAGACAAATCCTTTGTGTTTTAGGGGGAGGAATGGCTGCAGTGTGGTGAGTGCTCTTCACTTACACTTCATTAGTGATGTGCCTGAGCACAACCAGAGCCCTGGGCTGAAGAGCACACAAATGACACCCACAAAGGGAGCCAGGGAACACTGGTGATGGCTGAAGGGAAATTTCTCTACAGACACCATGATGCCATATTACTCTGCATCCCCCCATCCAAGAAAAGATAGGTCTGGGGCTGTGAAGCTAATGAAGCTTGGCCTCTGGCGAGCCAGTCTCTCTTCATTAGAGGCAAATGTGTGACGCCCTCAGTGGGGCCTCTCCTCCCTCTTGCCACCTAGTTTTATGGGACCTTCAGGAATGCAATTAGCACAGAGATGTTTCCTCCTTTGTCAAACTGCCTGGCAGGCAGCCAAGGGGTTCAAAAGCCTCTGGGTTGTGCAGTCAGCTGCCCCTTCCCCAGCTGCAGGCAGGAGGGTTTTCAGCCCCTCTCTCACAGCCACCCACATTTCAGAGCAGAGAGGCCAGAGCGATGTAGCGAAGGTTTCAATGCAAAAAGGCTACTTCTCCATCCACATTAAAACTGGGAGCAAAGCATTTTAGGGGCTGGGAAGCGACTGCCTGCTTTGTCAGAGCATGGTGCTGTGGTTAACCAGTTGCACTTCTTTTGGAAAAACAAAGCACTCGTGCAAGACGTCCCCCACGGCCCTTCCAAAAGCCAGATTAATGGTTTGAAACAGCTACTCTGGAGCTGTTAACTGGACTCAGGGAGCAGCAGAACAAATGCCACTTTTTAGTGACTAAATGGCATTGACTAAGACCTGGATGCAACTTCAATCAACGTTTACGACATGTTATAAATGGCTCCTTTTCCCACCTGCCTCACAGATGCACGTTAAACCTCCCACTAACAGGAATTAAATTCTTGCTTCTTCTTTAGATTATCTCCCACCAAAATCTGCTTCTCCACTTCATGAGGGGGCTACAAAAGGACAGGAGCCACAGGCAGTACTGTCTGCAGGCGTCTCTTCTCTAAAATGCTGACAAAATGAGGTGCCAACATTTGTAAATGGACCCATAGATGAAAACACTTTTGCTGGCCAAAGGTCCAAATACCAAGAGACAAGAAACAAGTTCATTTCAGACCATTTCAACCCTGCTCTGCTGTGGCTTCCGCTGGGAACAGGGGATGCTTGAGCATAACATGCCACCTATCCCTGTGCCATGGCAGTGACTCGATGGGGACAGCTTTGCTACAGATCATAAAAGGAAGAAATGCCCAGGCTGGTTGGTAATGGGCTCATGGGGCCTCTGAGCTGAGGCAAGCAAAAAACACAGTCATACACATGCAAAGCAGTTTGCATGAGTGGATTTTTACTTCTCAGCTTGGAAAAATGCGCTTTCCTCCCGGTCCTCCCCCCTCCTCTCGAGTCAGGTTTGACTGGCTGCTTTCCTCCTGGCTCTGTCTGGGATGGGCACTCAGAGGTTCATGATATCATCTTGTTCAACAGCTTGGGCACGTGTAAATGCATGTGATGGGGGACACCACAGCCCATGTGCTAAACCTGAGGTTGGGTTCCACTGGGCTGAAAACGCTGTTCAAAATACACTCATCATCAAGGCACTGAGAGGCATTAAGTGCCTTCTATGCTACCACAGGATTCATAGAGCATAAATAAAGCCCTTGACAACAGTGATGAGTTCCCCCCATGGGTGGAAGCCAAGAAACTCCCTAGCAAGGACAGAGACAACAGTGATCTGCAGCAAAATGACAGCTCCCTACATGTTGCTTTTTTGGTTTGTGCATTCGCTAAAACCCATTGGTCTCCCCTTACAGTGGGATTCAGCCTGGTGGGTACCAGGATGCCAGAGCCTTTCAGGGACAGACATTGTGCCAAGGAAAAGACAGAGTGAGGGCAGACTGGCATTTCACTCCCTGGAAGGAACAACAGCAGGAACTGGACACCCCATGTAACTGCCCCGGGAGTCATCCTGCCCCCAAGGCATCACGTAAATCCTTCCTGCTGCCAAGTCTACACAGCTCAGTGCTGAGCTAAACACACTGTCTTTTTCAAGAAGGCCCCATTTGTAGCAAGGAGAGAGTTTGCATCTGCTAGAAGTGCCCAGGGATGTTTGTGTAGCAGAGGGCTGTTTGTTAGGGGCAGCTTTGGACACAGCCCCCCCTCCCAAAACTCAGACACTTTTGGTAGGCTGGTGAAATCCCAAGCTTCTTGGCCTGACAAAACCACCTGAAAATGTTATGTCACTGGCCCAGCGCTTGCTACAGTTCAGATTTAGCATCATAACTGCTAGAATTTTAAAAAAAACCACAAACAATGAAGCCAACAAACCAATAGCAATAGAAATACCAGGAGGCATAGGGAGAACCAGCCCACGTAGCCATGCCAGACGCCATCCCATTCCTGGAGCAAAGAGGCTGCTTGGTCTCAGCCTACCCTTTGTTTTCTTTCATAGCTATAACAACAAATTTTAAATTACTTTTAAAAACTTTGGCAAATCCCAAACCAGCTATGCTGCTCTTCCCAGTACCAGACACCCTCCACAGGGACAGAATCAAGCAGGTGCAGCAGAAGAAACGCAACTTGCTTTCCTGTGGAGCAGCAGAGCTCTGGCTCTCCTGCTGAAAAGGAAATTTGAGCAGAGGGGTGTCCCTCTCTTGCAGCAACTGCTACAGCAGTAACTTCCAACCTCTCTTTATAGCATTGCTGCCCTAAAATATACTCCCTTTGGATGGGATGATGTTATCAAAACAATATGGTCCTGTGGAGAACCCCCAGGCGGTACTGCTCTTAATTACTTCACAGTTGAGTTTATTTTTTCCCTCATCTACTTTCAAATACCTTTTTCCTGCTTGCTCACCCCTATTTCTGCTCCTGCATCAGCAGGGAGAGTCCCAGCCCTCCCAGTCTGGGCAGTCACTGTGGGAGGTGGTACTGGCAGGGAGCTCCAGGGCAATTCCAAACCCCAGAGTATCACCTGCCTTATCTTCAGCAGTGACAAGACAGGCCACAGGAAAATTAGCACAAACATCCTCTGCCCACCTAACAACACGATTGTCTCAAGCAGCCAGAAACTTGCAACCAAAGGGTGCCCCATCACTTACTGCCCAGCTCTTAAATGCGCAGGGCAAGATAAACAGCAGGGAAAAACCCTGCCAATTCCCTGGAGAAAACATGAAAAATAGCTATTTTTTCCCAAGCTTACACTTGTTTCAAAAATTCCGTCCAGGATTTTCAGCTAAGGCAATATTTTACTTACTTGAAAGCAAGCAAATTTCAAAAAACCCTTTGCCCAGATCCAACTGGGGGAATTATGTCTGGGGGCTAATCCAGGCAATTACATTCAAGGTAAATTATGTGACCTTGGACTGACAAGGTTTTAAAACCATTTTAGCAAACACAGCTAAATAACTCCTTTGCCTTTGTTTAAGCAAAGCTGACTGGCTACATCTTTCCCAGTGAATGACTTGTTTTCTTAGTGGGAAGAAAAATCTATACATAAAATACCTTTAGGAATCTTTAACACGGCTTTTCTCTAATAAGTAACAGCCTGAAACATATCCTTTCCTTTCACTTGCAATGCACCAGGGGATTACTCCAAATGCTTCATCTTTAAAAAAAGCTTGTTTCTGCCTAGGCAGAGAAGGATGGCACACATAGAAAAAATCCAGTCTGTGAAAACACCAAAAAGCTTCAGAGGATTCTGAAGCCTGTGCTAGTTTACTCTTTTCTAAGGATCTATGTTAGTGTGCAAGAGGTTTGCATAGTTACGTCAAAATAACACCAAAGCCAAGACTCTGCTCATCTCTGTGGGACCCAGGCAGCAGACAAGCCTGCAGGGAGAGAGCCTTTCACTCCAACACTGCAAACCCAATTCTGATAGGGATAATGCAATTTTTTGCTCTTTACTCGGGATGCACTTAAATGACTCCCTCCTTTTTCCCATAAGGAGAAGTAACAGAGCACAGATTTCTCCACACACAGGGCAGATTTGGGCAGGTGGGGCAGGCGCAGCCCCTCACAACACCACGCACAGCCCAGCCCAGCAGCCTTCCCCACTTCAGGCTGGTTTCCCCATTGCCAGGACGTGGAGGGCACGAGGGAGGAAAGGCTCCTACCTGAGCAGAGGACTCCCTTGTACCTGGCGCAGGAGAAGTCGTCACACTCGCAGAAGGGCCCGTAGATGTTTCCGAACTCGCTCTCGTAGCACAGGCACTGGTTGCAGCTGCACTCCCCTCTCCCGCTGCAGAGGGGTTTGCCCTCCGCCTCGCGGCACATGGCGTGGTGCATGTCCCCGCTGGCCCCCTCCTCGCACTCGCACCTGGCCCCCAGGTAGCCGGGGTCGCACTCGCACAGCCCGCAGGCGTAGGTCCCGTTGCCGCTGCACTTGCCGCTGGCGGGCGCGGCACGGCCGGTGCAGCCGCAGCGGCACTTGTAGGCCACGGCCACCTCCAGCGTGTCCCGAAAGCCAGCGGGCTTGATGGTGAAGGTGTGCGAGGCGTCCTCGGCAGGGCAGCTCCGCGCCTCCACGGCCACCTCGAAGGAAACCTGGAGGGGCAGGTTGAGATGTAAGTTAACGGGAACAGCCCCAACGTACCAAGAAGGAAAGAGCAGAAGCCCCAAGGAAAATCCATGGACCAATTCCATGGAACGGAGCCAGCTCAGAGCACTGAGCTTCATTCCCCGGTGTACAAAAAGCCCCCTAACAATTGCACACCCAGCAAGAGCGCCTGCAGCTCAATGCACCGGCATCTGCCGTGAGGGGTTGGGCATCCTCAGCGTTTTGAAACTCTTTACTGTCAGCCATTCACAGCAATTTTCCCCATCAGGAGCCATTGGTGTCTGTGAGGTGGGAAGGAACCTGCCTATTTCCAAAAATAAACAGGGCAAAACTCTAGCAAATAGCCCAGTTTCCACGCTGTTAAACATCATAAACTCTATCAAAACAAACACCATTGAATATCTAACCTGCACAGCACAAGGGCCCGTGGTGCTTACAAGATCATTGATTTAGAAGGTTTTAGGAGACTCCCAATTTGCACATGGAGATGTGCACCAGCCACAAACTCCCAGGCTTTCAGTATGCCATTTTTTTCAACAGGCCATTTTTAGCAGATGCTTCTATCAAGACTGACTTCAGAAGAGTTATGCATCATTATATGGTTATACACCAACTGCCCTACTCGTTTTATGTTGCTACAATCCAGTGTAAGGGATTTTCTCCTGGAGAAAACCAAAACCATACTATGGCTGCTTGCTTGGTCCCTGATTTAATCCTGTTGTTTGATGGGGCCACCCAGCACTGCCCAGAGCTGTCCCGGAGCAGGGAGGATTAACCTCATTCCAAGGAAATGAGACCCCTTCCTAGGCATCAGGAGGGAATGATTTGTCTCTGGAGACATTTGGGGGTCACCTCAAGTTCTCACTGTCTGCACTGTCCCACATATCAAGGGGTGATGTACAAAGGACGGCAGAGCAGCCACCTCCAGTGGGAGAGCAGCACCCCCAGGAAACCTCCCTTGACACCCCCCCATTCCCAAGGCCTGAAGCAATTAGGATAGGAGCTCAAATTACAGAGGAGAAGAAGATCAGAAAGCAAGCTAAAGGGATCAGGGTAATCCTGCTCCCTTTCACCCACTGACACCCACAGCTCCAGGACTAAACCCCAGCAGATTAGGGTCCAGTGCCAGCATTATCCTCTTTGGGGAAACTTTCTTAGCAGGAGTCAAATCTTGATTCATGTGGAAGCAATAAGGCAGAAAGCAGCTGAACAACACAGGAAGGAGGGACACGACCCCCCCAGTCCTGCGGCACATCTCCCTGTGCAAGCATCTCCATACTCAGGGTGCACCTAAAACAGGAGTGGTACCAGTGCCAGCTCCCTGCTGCACTCACTGCCAGACCTCTCTACAGCACAAACTGCAGTGGCTGGAGCAACACCCCTGCTCCTGCCAAAGCCAGGATCCCAGGATTACCTCTGCTTCCTCGGGGGCTCAGGCTTTGCCATGGCAACAAAGAGCTACAGGGATCACTTTTACCCACCCATCCAAGATCCCGTAAATTCAGCTAAAAAAGCAGGGCTACCTCCCTTTTTAACACTTCACATGATCCTTACGTGGCAGGGTAGAACTTCTGCTACTGTTGACTCTTTCAAACTATTTTTATATGCCTCAGCACTGAGAGCTCTGGTATGTTTGCAGAGTCATTCTCCTCAAATAAGGCAATCAGGCTGCTAACAAACCCACACCCACGGCCTCAGACAGCAAAAGTCTGGAGAAAGGGAGGAGTTTCCCCACTGGTCTGAGCCCTCTTGCCCTAGCCCTGCAGCCCAGCAACTGGTTCATCTGCTTCAATACTCAATTTAAACAAGCAAAGCCTAGCTTTTTTGCTCTTTAAAAAGCACACGATGGATTATGCCATGTATAATGTTAACACTAAGGAGAAAACGATAAATTTTAGTCTGTGCTGCCATCCAACATCCTAGGAACTGAAGACACGAGAGGAGGGTTTGCTGCCTTTCTGAACACCCTCTGCCTTTTTCTGCAGTACCTCCAAAGTTAGCCATGATCCCTTCACTCTCTGACACAGGAAAGACAGGTTTAGATTACAACCATAGAAGCACAGAATCATTTAGGTTGGAAAAGACCCTTAAGATCACTGAGTCCAACCATTAATCAAGCACTGCTGAGCCCACCACTAACCATGTCCCTAAGTGCCACATCTACACATCTTTTAAAACACCTCCAGGGATGGTGCCTCCACTACTTCCCTGGACAGCCTGTTCCAATGCTTGACAATCCCTTTGATGAAGAAATTTTTCCCAATATCCAATCTAAGTCTCCCCGGTGCAGTATGAGGCCATTTCTTCTTTCCTGTCACTTGTTTCCTGGTAGAAGAGACTGTCACTCACCTCACTAAACCCTTCTTTCTGGGAGAGAGCACTAGGGTCCCCCCAAGCCTCCTCCAGACTAAACACACCCAGCTCCCTCAGCCCCTTTTTATCAGACCTGTGTTCCAGCCCCTTCACCAGCTTTGTTGCCCTTCTCTGGACACACCCCTGCTTTCCAAAGTCTTTCTCGAAGTGAGTGGCCCAAAACTGAACACAGGGTTTAAGGTACCTCACCAGTGCTAAGCACAGAGGGTGGATCACAGCCCTCATCCTGCTGGCAGTGCTATTTTTGATACAAGGCAGGATTCTCAAACAATAACAAGGAAACCTTAAATATTTAATGGACTGAGAAAAGATCAGCAGACCATGGAAATAAAAATTTCACAGCTGAGTGTGATGTGAATATCTAGGATTACAGGGAAAAAGCCTATTCTTGACTATTGTGTCTTGCTGCCTGTTTAAGATCTTTCTCAGTACTGTAGACAAGACACCTGTATGCCCTCTTTCCTCACAGCTGACCTTAGGCTGATCTCCACCACCCAGAACTCTTTCTAGAAGAAACACTCTCTCTGGGTTTTTCATATCATCATGGCACGGCATGAGAAGAGCAGAGGAAAATGAGCAAAACTATATTTTATTGCCCAGGTCCACTCATCAAGAGAGGGAATTAGGTGAAACAACCTCTCCAGGGAACAGACTGAAAGGCAGACTCACCGTGTCTCCAATTTTGAGATCCCCACACTTCCTGAGCCCAGGATAGGACAACCCATCCTGGCAGGTGGCAGTGAAGGTCAAGCCAATGTCCTCAGGGCTGTCCCAGACCGTGAGCTCCACCTTGGACCGAATACTCTAGAAACACAACGGGAAAGCAAACCATCAGGCTCCCAGAGACAGGTGGGTTTCTTCTGCTTCAGTCTCTTCTCCTGATGTTTCCAGACTGTGGCTAGGACATCTCTGCACCTATATGAAAAAAAATCACCCCTGCACACACTTTGACATTTGAGTTTGACTTAACCAGCCCAGAAGGCTTCTGATGAACACAACTAGACTCAAGGGGGGGCTGCCTAGACAGTAGGGTAAGTGTGATAGCCACTGTAGCCAGTATATGTATATGGATGCACAAGAGAAAAAAAGAAGAAAACATTCTCAATCCCAGATGGAGCATCTCTGAGCTGAAGTCAGAGCTTTGTGTGCACATCTGCACCTCCTCCTCCCCATAAACCAGCCCCTTAGTGAAGTGCAAAGCCTGATTCTCCACCAGCAGTTGCCCTACAATGTCTGTTGTACAGCACAGCGAAGGTGCTTCTTTGCAAAACTTTTTGAAGTGAAGAGCGTTTTCCATCAGCAAGGTTTTGGTATGCTCCTACCCCCTTTCTTCTGCTTCTCATCTCTCCACCCTACTGTACGCACAGACTTTTTAAGTCACAACAAAATGAAGTTTATAAGTCTTAATCTGGAATGACATTGTTTTGTTTAATTCTTCCAATGGCTGGAACTGATTTTTATACAAGCGGTGTCCAAAAACGACAAAGGTTTTCAAAATGGAGCTTTTTGTACAAATATTCTTATTTTCCAATGCCAGCTTCCAGCTCCATCTGTCTCCCCCTTGTCTACAACCCTCACCAATGAGGTCAGATTAAGGAAAAGTGCTAATTCAGACCTCTTGCTGGTACATGTGATGACAAAACCAGGGTTCACAGGCCAGCAAAGAGCCAAGACTTTTGGAAATGGACAGGAAATAAATGAGTTTTGGCTGAGTGAATCTAAACAGTCCTTGAGGAAAGAAAGGAAGAATTTCCCATCTCTCTGCTGTAACAGAGAAGCTGTTCATGGGATGGCAATTGGGACCATCCATCACCTCGGCTGAATGTTGCATGTACCAATAAATCTCAGGATACTGCTCTGCTCCAAATTATCCTGTAGAAATCAGCTGCCACACTGATATGCTCTCCTGTCTTCTTTCCCAGAGCATCTCATCTGGGGCATGGCAGAAAACAGGACACCATGCCAGAGCTCAGTATGACCTCGCATGGGCTCTTCCTCCGTTCTTACACAGATGCCAAGTTTTCTTATTAGCCCTATATGGTCATTCTGTTCACCCAATTCTGATGCCATTATTATTAGCCCCTTTGCACTGTTACACAACAGTGTCTTCTGACAGGACCAGAGCGGGTAACTGATGGTTGCAACATGAAACACATCCAAGACCTGCCTGGATTTAGTTTAGGAAAGTGCTTTTTAAACCAGTGTCCCATTTTCTCTCTTTGGTCCCAACCCAGTCCTGTGTCTGGGCACAGCCCGGCGTGAGCCATTCCATCTCACAGGTATGCTGAGATTTGGGGCAAGGGTTTTTTCTTAGTTTTTTCTTTTAGTTTTTTAATTCTTCGTTCCTTCCCTCTTAGTGAGGGCAGGAAGAAAGTGGTCCCTGTTCTCTCCTGCTTCACGCCTTGCTGGATGAGGCAGAGGAGACAGCACGCTAGGCAGAAGAAAAGAGCTGGAACGTGAAGGGGGGGGGGAAAAGGACCTTGAGGGTAATGTAAGCCCCATGCACGTCTGATGTATGCATCAGTGGAGGGAAGCAGGGGAGAGAGGACCAGAGATGTCCAAAGCACTGAAAGGAAGAGGCTGAACTCAGGTCCAGAGCACCAGCCACTGGTACCCTGCAAGAGAAGGTGGTCCTGCCACAGATGAAGGATTTCTCCACGCTTAGACTTTCCTTTCCATAAGGAATAAAAAAAGGTTCACTCCCACTTAGGAAACAGAATTTTAACCTTCTCCCTCAGTGAGAATTTCCTCCGTCATTTCAGGAAAAAAACAAAGCTACCAAGAGGAGACGGGCTGGGAGGGTGCCAGGTTTCTGGCAGCCCCAGGCTGCCTGCGGCACATGCAGGAGCTGCCAGCTCCTGGCAGCACACCCGGGGGTCCCAGCCCACACCCGCCACCCAGCTGAACAGGCAAGAAACCAGCCCAGTCCCAGCAGCCACTAATGCCACGGATGTCATTCCATGGGGCACCTTGGTCTAATCACCCTAGTGGTTTCCAGCTGGCTGCACTGCAAAGCTCACAAGCAAAGAGGCGGAGGGAGCAGATGTGGGGGTGTCAGATGCCCAACAGTTTTCATCAGCTTATATCTCTCTGCAAAGACTTGAGGGGTGCTGAAATGGAGGCATGGATACAAATTTCATCCATGAAAGTGAGGCAAACGGACGTTTTCATGTGATGGTGCTGAGACCACAAGCAAAGTCAACGTGGAGTGAATGTTCATTTCCTTCTCCCCAGCCAAGCATCTCAGTCGCAAGATTCTCCTTCCTCAAGGGGACAAACTGGGACAACCAGGTTTTTGTTTTGCAGTATCTCCAGGGCCTCATTAGCAGCATTAGCTGTTCACTGCCTTTCCTCAGAGGGTGAAGCTTTGGGAAGCACTCTTCCCAAGGGCATAACCAAATGCTCTTTTAACTGCAGGGAGCTGGGGGGGAAAAAAAGATGAATTTTACAGGTTGTGCAAAGCAGAACACAATCCTACATGGCCTCTGGATGTGTAAGCTCCTCCAAAGATGTTCTTCCTCGCTCCCTTGCACTAATGAGCATAGTACCAAGAAGAAGAGTTTGCAGACATTGAAAGCTGTGTCCGTGGGTCCCACGCAGGAATAACTCCACCCGAGGGCTGACCTGTTGTGGGGTCAGATCTCTGTGCCCAGCACCTAAACAGCAATATCATTCCACAATCACGAAGAGCTGACCCAAAAGGATTCAGGGAGAAGACTAACTTGAGATGCATGGAGAGCAACACAAGGATGTGACCTTAGCTGGAGCTGGTCTCATCCTTGGGAGGCCTCTGAACATCAGATAACAAAAAAATAATCTATTTTACCTACTGTCGGGGTGCTCTGAGAGAAAGCTGGTTGAAATGGAGGTTGTATTTTGAGGGCAATTCTGCACATGAGAGATGTGGGGTGAAACTTCTGCTGTGCTGCAGGATCTCTTGGGCATCCCCATGTTCCTTCTCCGCCTCACCCACCTTGCTTCCCTCCCCAGGGTGGAGGAGGAATTTCCAGCCTCCAAAGTGTAGCGTGCAGAGGACCAGGGAGGGAGGTGGCCAAGCCGGGTGGAGCTCGCCGGGGAGGGGGAGCCGAGCTGGCCGAGCTCCTGGCACTTTTCACTTCAGCAGCTGTGGTATTAAAATGCACTTACGTTGTAGGCTTTGACGATCAGCTCAATTATATTCTTGGAATCTTTGTGCAAAATCTCCACTGTTGTCCCAGGAATCAAGGCAGTAAAGTTCTTAAGGAAAAAAAACAAAAAGGAAAGCAGAGGGTGACCCCATGCCAGGGACACCGGCCACACACACTGCCCCATCACCCAGCGGTGTACATGGAATGGTTTGGCTCCCATTAATGTGGAGCTTTCAAAAGTAAAGCATCGCTAACGAGGCTTTAATATTAATTATATTAATCAAATATTAAACAAAGCTCATGGCCACAGGACAGGGACAAACAGACCTGGGTCTGGGGCTGGAGCTGCTATGCACTCGGGAGGGCTGGCAATGCAGGGAGGGAGGTGCAGCTTCCCCAGCTTCCCTCACAACTCTGAGCATCCCCGGGAGAGAAGGTGGAGAATGAGCTCAGCCCTCCTGCTCTCCATGGGCGAGCAGCAGCATCCCGACCGTAGCAACACGGCTGCTTGTTATTTCTGCTCGAGCCTCAAGAGCCTCAGCAGAGGTTTCCAAAAGCGACCCCGCCTGAAATACCATCCCTGCAGCTGCAGAGGAGCGAAACCCCGCAGGGCAGCTTCAGACACAGGCTGGTCCTTGTGCCCAGGGCCACCTTTTCTTTTGGGAGGGTAGAGCAGGAATGGCGAGAGAGTTCTAATTGTGTGTGGCATGTCAGGGCCCTGGACTCTGTGATGGAAAAACACAGCTGGGCAGAAACCCTGTGCATGATTAGGTAATGGGATTAAGTCACTGCAGAATGGGCCGAGCAGGTTTCTGCTCTCTGGCATGCTGCGTGCTGGCAGCCGTCCGAACATCACGATTAAGATGGAGTCTATTTTAGGTCTTCACATGCTCACTAACACATATATATCTGTTTGCTCTAAGAAGCTTTAGTGCTTTTTGCTGAAAGGACTTAGCAGGGCGGGACAGTGGCTGAGCCTCGCCTGCCTGCACCAGGAAACATGTGCCCACGGGCATGCACACTTATCACTGCACACACGTGTGTTTGCCACTGCACACTCGCTTGTTTGCAGTTGCCTCCACTCCCCAGGGCATTTCATTCCACTCCCCAAGAGGCATTTCAATCTCCCCCCAGCCCAGGTGCCTCAGCAGTGCTTACCTTGTACAGGACATAATGACTTTTTGTAACAGCAAAAATCAGGTGGATGTTGTTTTCAGCGAGCTTCTCCCCAAGAAGCGCCAGGGAAGGATAATCCTAGGGGCAAAAAAGGGCAGAAAAAAACTGATGAGTAACACAGAAATAAAGATTAATTCCATTGTTCTTCTCCCAACAGCAAAATTTGTTCCAGACATGTGGCATGTTTTGCTGTGGGATGAAATCCCTGATGTACCAGCACAATCCCAACTGAAACAGTAGAAATCCCTTAAATATTTCTGCTGCACCCTTCACTAGAATACATGACTGAAAACACCATTAGCTACAGCAAAACATGAAACACTGGATTTCTTTTTTTCATTCGTCTTTCCTTCTTTCTTTCCACTTTGCCATCAGCAGACATGTGTGTGCTAACTGGCTGCTACCCCCAGGGATGTGAGACAGGGAGATCTAGAACTGCAGCAAGTGGATTTTTTTTCTCCCGAAGTGGAGACAGCCATTGCCTGATTTTTCTGCATATTGGGACCATAAAGAGTTTACAATAAGCTCTTTATTTCTGCAGATACACCAGACAGGGAGGATGGCACGGAGATACTGCTCTAGATATCCACAAGCAACAAAATAATGAACCAGGGCTCAATTTTAAGAGACCAGCTTTAGTTTAAAACCCCCACCTGCTTCTGAAGTGCTGTCCTTGGAAAAAAATCCACCTGATTTACTTGCAGACTGGAAGGCTGATTGAGAGCCTCGGAGATTCAAACATGGAAGCACCAAGGCAGCATCCCCGTGCCAGCTCCACAGCATCAACTCCCCGTCAGTATGGGACTGTGCTCCCTTAAGCATATATACACTTACCAGGATTGCACAGATGGATGGAAAGGGGTTCCACCACAGACCCCAGCTTCTGACCATAACACAGCCACTCAGATTCACTTCCCCTTATGGGGTGACATCCATTCAGTAACAAAAATCATAATGAGTGCACCGTTCTGCAGAGGGATGTGCTAATGAGGTGGCAGGCAAGCGCTCATTCATTCCAGACACTTCTTCCACTAAGTTAAATTTTAAAAAGGGCTGATTTGCCTATTTATTACTAAGACCTATGTTAGTTTCATGCTCAAAGGCTGTGAATAAGGGAAACATTCTGTTGTACTCGGTAGTGTACCCACATCACGGTAGATACAGCCTCCTCAGGAAGAAGCTGGCAGTCCATTGGAGATTTTAGAAAAGAGACAACATATTCTATGCTTCCCCTACACTTTGCAGACACAATACAATGCTCTTCAGGACACCAAGTTACTTTTCACTCCCTTGCAATGGGCCCTGAAGGAATTCGCTACACTCCTAACTTGTTTTTGAACATCACAGAAGCATTCACTGTGGGGGGATGCCTAAAGGGAACAGCAAATTTTATTTGCAAATTGCAGGACCAGGTCAAACCACGCTGGTCAGGTGCTGTATTTGCCAAAAGCTGCTGGGGTGGGGGTTGGCTGGTCTCCAGAGAGGCCCGAGGTCTCTAAGGGCTCAGCCCCTGTGTCCCACTCACCAGCTGGCTGGATGCACTGTACTCATTGGCTTCATTCAGGTGGCACTGGCCATCGTGGGGCTGCACCAGCCCCCCCAGCTTCCCATCCAGGGCTATGTGTGGCACATCATCCGTTGTGAAGACCAGCAGGTGAGACGCCTCCTTACGCCAGCCGATCTTCTCCTGGGAGAAAACAAACCCTGTGAGACAACTGCCAAGCCCACGCTTCACCCCTCACCCTGCACATGGTCCCAGCCACGTGCCTGGCCAGCAGCAGACCCATTAGCACTAATTAGGAGAGTACCATGCTCCTGTCCACCCATCCCTGGTAAGAAAACAAAATGTCAGGAGCCCATCCAGCATTTCCCAGCATCTCCTTCCAACACACTTACTTTAAAAGGCATGAGGAGGTATGCGGACTGTCCACCAGACCTTCTCTACCCAGATCCAAGAATAAGAATTCAGCTGCTTTTACAGCCAAAGGAAAGCTGCCAACTTCCTCCACACACATTTAATCTGACCTTGTTTCCTCAGCTCTGTGGAGCGGCCAAGGCAACACCAAGAGCAAGAGCAATATCCCTGCTCAGCATTTTCATTACTGCCTGCTCATAAAGGCTGTTTCTGAGCTGTGATGGACAAAGCGAGGTCCCTGACCGAGGGATCTGGCTTTGGTGCACCTGCACTCATGCACAAGCACTGCGCCCTGCTCCCCTTCTGCACACATCTCCTGGAAGCTGTGGTGCCTCCAAACCTCTGCCATTTCATTGTGCACCTCTACACATGCTCCCAACGGGTCCATCCCCTCCGGCACCACAGCCCAGAAGAGCAGGGACGCACACAGCCAGAGCAGAGCGAAGCAAGGACCTTTGGCATTGGCGCTGGCACTGATCCACACACAGCTGCCCCGCACAGCTCGGCCGTGAGCAACTTCTGCCTATTTAAAAACATGGTAATGCCAAGACATGCTCTAGTGGTCCCCACCAAAGCACTGAGGTGTCAAGCACAGCACATGAAGTGTCCTCCAAACCCTCCTTAGTTGCTCTGTGCAAGGACCAGACATCACTGTCTTCACATGGAGAGAGATGCAGGGATTTTTTCCAAGAGATAAGATTTAGATTCTAAACATTTCCTTCCCGTGGAGCTTCCCCAGGTTTCCAGCTTTGCATCAGCCCGAGAAGCAGATCTGTGCCTACAACAGCACACTGAAGCACGTAGTTGCAACAGAGTGGAAGGAAACAGAGGTGCCCAAAGCAAATTTTTGGAAACCACATCACTGCAGCAAACTCTCCTGAGCTCACTGGCTGCTCCTACTCATGGTCAGCTCATTGCCAAGCAGGGTGGGCTGGGGTCTTGCTGCCAACCATGGCAGGGAGATCCTGCCACGGCTCAGACAGGAGCCAGAAAGGCCCATCGCCCAGAGCTTCCCCTTGTGCTGCCCACCCTGCCCGTCTGCCAGCAAAGACACAGCTCCACACCTTCCCTCCCCACACACTTCCAGCATCCCCCTCCCTCCAGACCCTGGCTCAGAGCAACACCACACAAAAGCTTTGGGAAAGGAAGAGGGAAATGCTAGTAAAAGCTTACTGCTGGGAACATGGTGCAGATGAAGATGCCCAGCTCCTCCAGAGCTTACTGCTCAGAGTATTTAGCAAAACCTGGGCTCTGCCCTGTTTACAGCACCATGCTGGCCTGTGAGCTGCCACAGCCCCACAGTAAAGGCACTTCCTTAAGGAAAGCAGGCGTGGGCTGGGCAGGAGGGCAGAGCAGGCAGAAGGGTGCAGAATCATGTCTGCTACTGCAATTTTCGCCTCCAAATGTGAGTCATAGCCCAAAGCCTGCTGATCTTTCCGATAAATATAACTCTTCCTTCAGGGACACTATTCCAAAGTAGACTCCTTTTTCCTCCCTGTTTCGAAAGGTATTTTTTCTTCATCGTATTTTAAAGACCCACACGATGCAAATAAGGCCACAGGAAGAAATCCTTGGCAACACACCTCCCTTGCCATGCACCAGCACATTACAGCCCAGCTCAGTACGTAATGAGGACTTTTTTTGCTCTGGGAAGCAGGATTCATTCCACTGAAGTTACCCCACTGGACAAAAGACTAAAACTTCATGCCAAAATGTAACTTCTTAAGAACTCAACCCAAAAGTGATTAAAGCTCTAACAATGCAAGAGGCAGATTTCAGTCTACTCGGCCACCGGACAGAAGCCCATCCAGTTCACTTTTGTTTGAGTATCCAAAGCTGATTTCTTTTTACATGATTGAGGCCAAGAAACTTCCAAAGAGATTAGAAGGATTAATCTGAGTTTCATTTCCTTAGAAATGGGCTACACACGAAGAAAAGGAGCTGCGGTTAAGCAGCAGCTAAAAAAGCCACTTCAGGGGTGATGCTGCTGGTCACCTGCCTGCTAAACCCACCTTTAAATCATGGGTTAAGCACCCCTTTGCAGACAAACTTTCCATGCCTCCAATGGAATTTCCCACATCAACAACATCAAAACTGCTGCGGCTGCTCAGTTCAGGAGCTCACTTCGAAAAAGCAACGAGCACCCAGCATCCAGGCACTGAAAGTGTTTAATGCCTTGGAGCATCAGACCAGGGTGTTTTGGATGGGGTGGCCAAGCCGGTGCTGATGCCACACCAAAAGAGCTGTAGGTCTATGAAAAAAGCCCCTGGGGAGGCTGGCACACTGAGGAGCCACTGCATCTCACGATGCCTCTGCAAACGGCTTCCAGGCGCTGGAAAAAACAGCTCTTCAGTGTGCAATTTCCACTGAGAAACGCAGAGCAGCACTCTGCTCCGCTTAAAACAAATAACCAAGGAGTCTTACATTTATTTTTATTGGACTGGGATTGTTGAACAAAAAAACCTGCACTGATGCCTGCCCCCTCGTCTGGTTTTTGATCCTCATGGGTTATAAAGGATTTTGAAAGCAGGGGTGGGACTGGACCCAAAGCAGAGTAAGGTGGGAAGACGTGTTTCCACAGGGCTGGGCGTGCTATGGATCTTGCCCCCACTCCTACAACCAGCTGCAGTTGCCTCCCATACCCCAAACAGCTTCTCACTCCATACCAGCCAACAGTGACTGGCAAAACTGCCACAGCTGCTCAGCACAGCACAGCCCTCCAAATACCATTGCAAAGGCTGCAAAACCCACAAACAGTATTTCCATGCATGAAAAAATATCTAAATTTATATGTTGGGCACGGAATAAAATCTGTTCAATTCCCAAGGTATCAACTGCCAGGAGAGTCCCCTGGATTCATCAATATGTCTAAAACCTCACCAGTTTCTCAGGTGCAGACCTTTTTGGAAGCAAGGAAACAGATACAGGTGCAAAGCAAGTATGACTTAGGGGTTAAAAGCCAAAACCTCCTTCATTTGGTGTTGCTCTGAAAGACACCTCAGTGTCTCCCACATCTTCGCTATCTCCATATACCAGTGTGGACCAATCAAAACTGTTTCAAAAGACACTTTATTTTTCAATCAAAGATCTGAAACTTACACATACTATCAAGCCATATGAATCTTGCACTTGGAAAATGGCAGAAAACCAAAATACTGCAAATGGAAAATGCAATTATGAAAGGCTGATTAATATTCCTGGCTTACTATTTTAGCATCAGAATAAAGGCTTATTGTCTATGGCTCTTTCATTGCCTCCAAAGTAACATTTACCATATCTTCATCTTTCAGAAAAGAGCCAAACCCTGGGTCTGTGTTAGTTGTACAAACTTTCCCCACTCTTTGGGCTGAAAACCAGGCCAAAAAATTACTCGAGTGCTACAGAGCTCTTAGACAGCTCAGGCAGAAGAAATGCTTGATACAAATTACCGTATAAAAACACCTAGTCAACAAGAGTAGGTATTGTTTCTGACACCTCAGAAGGGAAGACCACACTCAGACACCATGCTTGGAGACAGTGAGGCTCTGCTAAGTCATGATTAGCTCTCCCCAGAACATCCCCCTTGATGCCACAATCTGCTGCTAAGCACAAAGTACTTCATGGTTAACACGCTGCATCACCCAAAGGTAGGGGACTTTCTAAGGTCATAACTGCCCTGGAAAAAGCCAGTGAGATGCAATGGGGTCCCACATTAGTGATGAGTAAACCCACCCCAGAAAGTCACCAAGGTACTTGTACGCTGCCCTCCTTGCATGGTGGGGAAAATAGTTCCTGAGTTAACAGAAACTAGTGACTGTGCAGGGTTTCAACCCCATGATACTCCATTAAGCACCGTGGATGCAAAACACCATGCAAAGAGCATCCTCATCACAAGCAGCACTTCACTGCCGCCCCAGATGTCCACCACCTTTGCCCTCCTCAGCAGTGCTGAGCCTCACCACAACCCACGGCCACTGGCCAGTCTGGGCCATCACCTGACTGCTGTGAAGGAAATTAAGCACTACATTCCCATTTTGACTGTGGGGCCAAACATCTTAATGTCAAATCAGCTGCCTTGAAATTCTGGCTTTTTAAACTCTGGACAGAGTCTTTGCTGCTTATGGCTGTGATCAGAGGCAGCTGCTCCACCCATAGCAAGAGGCTGCCAAGGCAGCGCAAGTCATGGCACAACCGGTTCTCCTGCCTTGCACACCAGTCCCATGGTCTTTCCTTTCCCACATCCAAGCTTTAGTAATTGCAGCAGTAACTGCCGTGGCTGCAGAAACTCCTCCATCATGACCTGCCACATCACGCCAAGAGCCACACATTTCACATGCTCACCTTTACTCACCCTTCCTAGAGGATGCTCAGTCCTGAATTTAGATGGTGCCAGAATCTAAACTCGCCTTCTGAATTTAGAAGGGACGAGGCTGTGCACTTAAGAACAACAGTCAAAGATTTTGATCCTTACTAACAGTCTGAGATGGGCACAAATGTGCAGCAATTATCTTGCAGGTCTCCTGCCTTCCACCAATACCTCCAAAATGAGCCCTTGTGATACATCCTGAAATATTGCTGCACCATAGCAAAGTGTTGTCCTGTTTTTGCAATAACATGGTAGAAGGGACTGCAAAAACCCACCAGGTGGGTGGCACAACTAAGTCATCTGTTCTAACCATGAGAGCCACCTCTCCAAAACTGAGAAGCACTTTATACCCAGACAAGTATTGGGAGCAGCTCTGTAGCTGTGCCAAGAAAAATACCTGTGTCAGGCGAGGAGAGGCAAGATGACTGTTGGCTGGCATTAGATCCAATGGGGCAGGTTCAGTCCTGCCGCGACCATGAAGCGTAAATGAAGCCAACCCAGGTGGAGAAAGATCTGCTTTCCCACATGCCTGCATCCCATCACTCCCACAGACGATGCCTATCTCTCGGCTCCCATAATTCAGACCCAGAAGAAAACATCAAAAGGACTATGAAAGGCTGAAGCAAACAAAAAGCAAATTGTATGCCAAGAGGGGAAATAGCAAAAAGAGCCATTTCTGGTGAGCAGGGAAACTCAGCTACAAGTTGGAGTGGAGCAAAGACCTCCATCCGTGACAGACAAAGGGATTTGGAGCAACCCACTGCTCACTCCAGAACAATATTCAAGCAAGCATCTCCAAAACCCTAAGGTTGTGGCTAACATGGCACCAAGCTAATGAACTCTGCTCCAGTTTCCCTGACAAACTGGGAGAACAGGCTGCCACTGCCTGGAGGTGGGATCATCCAGCCCCACGCACAAAGGGGTCAGGTACAGGCAGTAGGAACCAGCTCCAACCCTCAACACGGGTCAACCACTGAAAGACGTGTTTGACACACTTAAGAAATGCACTGATCTGACATGTGCTGCTGCTGTACACAAGTGTATGCAAATCTTACAGGATTCTGTCCCAGGTGCTCAGGGATCAGCACCTACAAGTCTAACTGTGTGATGAAATCTCAGCCCTAAATTTGCATTTGCGAAAGCTCTGGTTTTATCCCTTTAAACTAGAAATAGCATTAACCTTTTTTCCTTTGCCTGTTCATCTACAAAAGCACATGAAAACAATAGCTTCTGCTTTTCAAAGCATTTTTCATGATTTCTACAAGAAAAATTTAGTAGTTACTTTCAAAAAATGGCATATTGAAGCTTTACCCTGGTCCAAGAACAGAGCAGAAGCAGCCTCCTCCTCCTCTTTTGCTTTGCTGTAAACCCTTGAAACCAGAGCAACTCACCTTGCACACAGCAGCCTGCAAAATTGCATCAAAGCCACCCTCTGGAGCATCTCGGTTGCGGGAAACCTTCTGTTTCTGGACTTCTTCGTTAAAACGGTCAACTTTATCCGTCAGGGACAAGAGGTGGCGGAAGCCAAAGGATGGGACACAGCTGGGGAACAGCTTGTAACTGCGAGAGGAACAGAGGAGTGGTCAAGTGGGAGGAACCACACCAGCAGCCAAGAGCTGAAGAGGCTCACGGCTCTACCAGGTTGGTCTCTAAAATTCTGTTTGGAGGGCTGAAATACTCTCACAATGCTTCGTGTTTTGGACACTTTGATTTTTGGCTATTTATATACAGAAACCCTACAGAAGAGCCCATATTTTTTTTTGTTTCCCCTCAGGAGCTTTGAGAAGCTGAAGTTTCCAGAGACCCCATTAGGACTGAAAATCTCTCTCCATGTACGGCGTGAGTGGAGACACAAAGCACCAGCCCACCCTGGGTCATGCAGCTCTGCAGTTTCAGCACCCAGAAAGTGGTTTTCACATTGGGAATCTGCAGTGAAGGATGCAACCCAGTGATAGGGAGGGTATGTTTTCCCAGCAGCCTGGGATGGCCATGAGGACTATGCCCCATGCCTGCAGAACTGGTGGGCTGGTGACAAAGGGCACCCTGCAGGAGCATCACTGCTGAGAAACACCTTTCCCCTGTTTTGCAATATGGATTTTCACTCTGTCAGCCAGTTTTCTTGCCAGCACGTGCCATTCTACACCCATTGCACATCACCAGGCATCTGGCAATTGCCCAACATGAGATGTAATAATAACTAACACCAGCTCATGCTTCCTCCCACTCTCCGTGCAAGCCAGTGAGCAAACACCATCCCTGCTTTTCAGGGTGTCACTGGAGCAGAAAGGTAGGAGAGGCACCCTAAGACAGACAAACGCTTCAGCAGGCTGACAGAAAAACTTTTTTCCATACAAAACCATGAGAAGTCAGCTTTGGTTCTCACCACATGGCTAGGAGAGCTCAGCAGAGCAGCTCCTGCACTGTGAGAAATCTGGGAGCATGTGCAGGGGAGAGGCATGGGAAGGGTTAAGAAGAAATGTGTTCACAAAGGAGTTGGGTTGGCACTAATTCACTCTTATCTTCAAAGATAAAACTGAGAGAACAATTAAAAGCCTCTGCTGACACGTGACCCACTATGGGTAAGTTTTAAGAGGCTTTTTACACAATGGAGTATTTAAGATTTACCACCACTGAGAATTCAAATCCCTCACAAGGGACCCCAGAGCAGGGATTTCCACCCACACAGCCACGAACACACACCTAACCATGGGGCAGATCCCACTGTCCTGGGCCTGACTGGCAACTGGAGCGATTCCCTACGATCAGCCCCATGTCCAGACTTGTATCCCACTCGCACACAGGGCCAAGGCAAGGAGTCTGCAACATGTGAAACCTCTGCACTGCAGGCTGTCAGCAAGCTGCCCTTAGCCCATATGATACAAACCCATATGGTTTGTCAGAGCCCTGCTGCACAAACACAACACTGACACACTGTCGGGCCCTACCTCCCATGAAGAGGTATAATTTAATTCTTTTTTGTTTGTTTCACACTCCAGGTTTGCTGGCAGAAGCTGCAAGGCGGCAGCAGGGCGGGAGCCCCATAGCTGAGCAAGGGCACACAGTGCTGCAGGCGGGTTATCTGGGGCTGTGACCTCCACAAGCCATATCACAGAGAGACAGGCAATTAGGGGTTCAGTCAGGCCCTCTGTCTTCCTTATCTTTTTAAATTTAGTGTTTGTTTCCTTCGAACTGTCATCTCTCTTGAATGACACCATGGCTGTGAGAAGCCACTTCCTGGCTTCCTGGGAGGTCCCACCCAGGATGCTGAGTCAGGAGCAGGGATGAACAGGCACAAGGGATCCCAACCTAACCCTGTAGGAAAGCAGGGCTGCACCCCACACAGGACCTGCAAGTCAGTCATCACCACAAGGAAGTGGAGGAGAGAGCCTGGACCACAGGCAAAAAGCATCCCCTGCAGCTCATGTTTACTTGCAGCTTTTCTTAGACATTAGAAAGAGCTGCTAACAAAACCATACCTGACAAACCTCACTGCAACATGAGCCACATGGCAGCAGCCAGAGCCTGCTCACAGAGTGGGCAGGGGAAGGAGATTCCACCAGAGAGCAGGGAGACAGCACCCCAGGTTTGGATGAAGAGGAGACATATGGCAACTGGAAGGGAGCACCCACCAGATGAGCTACGTTGGCCAATCCTTCCTAAATACTTTCCCAAGACCAGGCTGGCTTAAAGTAAGACAGAAAGAAATGCAACCACCCAGGCAAAGCTAAAAGTACATAGAGATATCCTGATCATAGTGGGAAAAGCTGAGGAGACAGCTCTGGATGTCCTTGATGAAAGGTCACTGGTAGTTTCAGGTATTGCTGAGCTATCCACTTGCATCCTCTCCTCCTTTCCCAGCCCCCTCCTCCTCTATTTCACTTGGCAAAAGCCATGTTACTCCAGTTAAATCACAAACCAGCCAAAGTTTCCAAGATTTGTCCATCTGGAGCTAAACCCTGTTCCCAGCCCGCAGGCAACAGGAGTGAGTGTCAGAGACTGAGAATGACAGAGATGACTGAGAGGATCCCTCAGAGGCCACACCAAATTTCTGGGAGAAGTACTATGACGAGGCGTGGTGCGCTGTGCCATTGCGGCAGAGCAGCCTTCCTGGCTCAGTGTGGTAACTTCTCACTTCATGGCTAAAGTATGAGTTTTCAGTGTCAAAATCCATTTCACTTTCCCCTCTGGGCAGAACTGGTGAAAAGAGAATATAGATAATTTTTGTCTGCTCAACAGTCAATGTGCAGTAAGATGCCAAATGCTTGGTCAGTGCCAAAAGCTGGCCTAGAAACTCACAGCTGATGCAAGCTCTCTTTATCTGCCTCTCATGCTTGAAGCATGCACAGAGCTTGGCACCCATTCGTGAGGTTATCTTACAGTGGAAGTATCCACAAATGGCTCAAATAAAAATGCTAACCTTACTGTCCTTACAGGACTAGAAAGCACCTCACCAATGGATGAGGTGAAAATGGGGACTAGAAAGTGTAAACGGTGACATTCTCCCAAGTGGGCACTTGCTGCTGTATCCACCCTTTGATTCCAACATCCAAACCCATCTGAGCCTGGACACCCTCCTTTACACCCAATTTCACTCTTGCATAATCCTCAATACCATGGATTTGATCCCAACTCTGATGGCTAAAAAGCAACAAAAAGACTTGCAAAGACAACAAAAAACCAAAAAAAAAGGCTCTCATATCACCACAAAGCAAACCACATCGCTTGTGTCTTTTGCAACTGCCACTTTGCCTCCTTCCACAGCAATAAAGATGAAAAAATCTGCCTGATGCCTTCAAAACACTCTACAAGAACTCATTAATCAGCACTACAGGCCACCACAAATCTCAGTTCCTCCAAACACTTTGTTGGGAAGGACTTACATTGCCTTGGTCTCCTTATCTGTAAAATGCAGACAAAAAGCTTAATTGATTTACTCAAGGCCAAACTATGACTCAGAGCTAGGACCAGAAATCAGGAATTTCTGGCTCTGTCTCCTTTTGCTTAAAGCCTGTAAAAAAGCCTGCCATGTCTGCATCCTCTTTAGGTACTCAAAAATAGCTTCAGGCTCTCTGATACAATAAGTTTCCCATCTCTAGATACAGAGATCTCCCAACAGCCACAGCAAAACTGGAAGTTGTTGCATTTAGAATTGCTCAAATATCACAGTGACAGCCATGGCTAATCAGCACTCCCAAAAGCTGAGGCTGAAGTGTGGTTCCTTATTCAAAGCAAGAATGGAAGAGGAGACTGCAGCCAGGCTCCCTGCAAACACAGGGCTTGTCCCTTCAGGGTAACACCCACCACTTACCCAATGCAGGGATTGTTTTGGTATCTTGGTGCTGTGTAGGAGAAAGGGGAAATGTTTTTGTCCACGAAAGAGCCAAACCCCAGACGGAAATTGCTCGTGAGCTTTCGCATCTCTTCAGCCAGCTTGGTCCCCAGATTGCGGATATTATCCAGGTCATCGTTCATGGACAGGGAGAGATCCATCAGGTAGTAGAGGTCCACGGGATAGTCCTCCACTTGCCGAACCTGAACTCGGAAGGAGGTCTGGTCACCTGCACACAAACAAGAGTTGAGAGCGGTGAAAAGGAAACTCCCAGCACACATAAAATCCAGAGCAGACGGATCACTTGCAAAAGAAGAGGGTGAGGGGAAGAAGCTTTTCCAAATTCATCCCTTAGGAGACTACCAGGAAAGCAAGTATTGACTTTGGGTCCTCTTAAGCTATGTAGTGTACTGGTTGGTAAGAAAAAGATGCATCTATGGAGTGCATGTCTCTATTTTAGCTCTTTGGACATATGGCAAAGTGTCTTTCTCATCTGAGAGAACATCTAAGGGGGACCCACACGAAAAATGCTGTTGCCCTGGTATGTGTATGGGGGTGTTTTCCTAGAAAAGTGGAAAGAAAAGCAAGCAGAGTGAACCTCAAATGGATGTTTCACGAACTACTGAGACAGAGACCCTGCTCATGCTTACTTGGGTACATCCTCAAAGCAAACCAGGGGGAGTCCAAGAAGTCCTGTACAAAAGAGAGAATGGATAAAGCAGGAGGAGAAAGAGAGTCAGTAGAAAACAGTCACTGTGAGACGAATGCAAGATGTCCTCTGAGCGGCGCAGGGAGGAAAAGTTGAAGCAGACACAGAAGAAACATCTTTAAAAAGGACCTCCCGCCCGAAAAAGAGCTGTGCCACCATGATGCTGAAGAAAGCAGGGCAAAAGGGAAGTGAACTGGAAAAAGAAGATTGTTAGGGTGACCCAGGGAAGAACTGAGGCAGAGGGTAAAGCTTCCTGAAGTGAAGAACAGAAGGGAAGGAGCTGACAGTGCTGAGTCAGAGGCTGTGCAAACATGAAGAGAAGCAGAGGAAAACCTATCCCTAACCTTCCCCTTTGCAAGAGCAGTTTCACTAGAAATGCCCTCCACAAGGAGTACCAGGGGGGGCCACTACTAGCACCACCCATGTCTCAAAAAAGGTTTCAAAATTAACTTCACACCAGACAGGAGGTGGTAAAAGTTTGCCTTATGCTTTGCTGAGAGATGGGTCTAAATGGAAAATCGACACTTCAGCACCTCACATCCCAGCTGTTTTGGAGATCCCATGTCCTCAACTGCCACCTCAGCCCCTTTTCCAGTTCAGTAGAGTCTCAGATCCAGGGAATCGGATCCTTAGAAGCCCAAGTTCCCCCTCCTGCCCTCTCCCTTCATGGCCAAGGCTGAACTTTTGGTACTGGCAGATTCTGCAAAACACTTGTGGCTTCCCCTCTTCTTCCCCAGAAATGAAACTCACATTTTTTAGCATTGTGAAAACACTTCCCTAACCACTTTATTGTTCTCCTCCTTGTGCACAGCAGCACAGCTGCTCCCACTTAATTCCAGCCCAACAGCAGCAGCAGCAGCAGCATCCTAAAACTGCCATGCTGGCAAGGCAGGCCATAAGGGGCTCTGCAGCCCAGCTGGCACCTGGGGTCAGGCTGCACCAAGCTTCATGCAGGGTCAAACACTGTTCCTGGCTCCAGAATCTGCTCTTTAGTGATCCCTGCAGCCATTTCCGTGTGTTGGGAGCAAGTGGACACCCTCTCCCAGCCTCTGCAGCAGCTGCTTCAGCCCAGCAGCATCCAGCCCCTTGACAAAGGAGCCAGAATCTCAGCACCCAGGAGGAGGCATTTAGAGGTCAGAGGCCGCCCCTTCTGCAAACAAAGCTGGGAAGGGTTTAGATCCCGGTCTGCTCTTTGCTCCACCAGCTCCCTCTGCATCTCCCACAGCTCCGCGCTGGTGTACCAGAGGAGTCAGCTACAGCTCCTCAACCAACACCTTCCTTCTGTTTAACCATCTCCCTGCACTCTGCTACAACCCCACGGGGACAAGGCAGGGCTGTGAGAGGCACCATGTGCAAACATGCACATGTAGATATTGCCCAGATACCAGCTGTAGGAAGCAGGAAGCTCATGCCATAAATACTCCTCCTTATTCTCCCCAGCTTTCCTTTCCAACAGGAGCAGGACTTCCCCGGCTGAGATGTGGAGCGCAGCAAGATGCAGCTCAGCACTGGCCCAACAGTAAGCAGAGCTACTGAGGTGGCTTAACCAAATCACAGAATCCTAGAAAGGTTTGGGTTGGAAGGGACCTTAAAGATCATCTCATTCCAACCCCCCACCATGGGAGGTTGGAAGGGAGACCTTCCACTAGAGCAGTTTGCTCAAAGCTCCTGTGACTGTGACTCCATCCAACCTGGTCCTGAACACTTCAGGGATGGGGCATCCACAGCTTCTCCGGGCAGCTTGTTCCAGTGCCTCACCACCCTCACAGTAAAGAATTTTTTCCTAATATCTAATCTAACCCTGCCCTCTTTCCATTTGAAGCCATTACCCCTTGTCCTATCACTACAGACCCTTGTGAAAACCCTCTCCAGCTCTCTTGTAGGCTTTCTTCAGGTACTGGAAGGTGCTCCTAAGGTCTCCCCAGCGCTTTCTGCTCTCCAGACTGAACAACTCCAAGTCTCTCAGCCCGTCTTCACAGCAGAGGTGTTCCACGTAGGCCTGACACTGTACCTGGCATGCATTTTGTGGGGAGCAAAGAACATAATTTATCTAGTACAAAACCTGTTAGCACTGATTGCAGGGTAAAAAAACATTATTGCAAGCTTGACTCTAATTCAGTGCTGCAAAAATATGTTTAAATCTGGAAAAATACATTCCCATGCCTATGTTTTTCATTCCTACACATTTTTCCCACTGGAATGCCCAACCCTTTCAGAAAAAGGAGATGTGTCCTCCTGCGTTTTGCAACAGTTCCATTTCCAAAGCACCGTTCTTCCTGCCAGAGAGGATATTTGGTGTGGCCTGATCCAACCTTCCTCTCTTAATAGTTACAAATTTATTAGTCCTTGAGAAGCACCAAAAAAACCAGGATCCTGCTCTTAGTTCTTCTTTCATTCCTAACTGCACAAACCAATTATGTCAGAGAAAAGATCACTAATGTATGAAGATGTAAGCGCAAAAGAATTTATTATTCTCTGTGCACAGAATTACTCTCACACTTCTAGGGATAATCCAGCCCCCTCCTTCCTCACGTACCGTCACCACCATCCTCTCCTTAGGGCTTTTACTGAAAAGTTTTAAAACTCTGAACTGAATGCAGAAATGTTTCTCAGACACCATTACACAGAGGCAGTGCAGAAAATGGAAAAACTGATTTTGGCCAATTTAAGAACCCAAACTCGACAATCGTGCTTATCCAAGAAAAGGTCTTTTTTGTGCTTGGTGAGGCTTATGGCTTGATGAACAACACACCTTGCATCTACTACTTTTTTAATTCCTTTTACACTGTTTATATTTTTCATTTAACTAGGACACACTGCTGGACTCAGGATTAAAAAGCAATGTAATAAAAGCTAAATGCTCAATCCAAAAGCTTCCCTGGAAGGACATCAATTTAAGGCCTTTGGAGTTAAGCTGCGGATACAGATTTGGGGATGTGACTTCTGCCACAGGATGATGAGATCAAACTGCCTGGGTGGGAAGAGCAAACAATTGACAATCCCCTCCCTTCTGTTTCTGCTTAGCCATCGAAGAATACAAGATCACTATTGCCACAGACCGCCGCGTGAATTCATCTTTGAAATAGTACACCCTTCATGCCCAAAATTAAATCAGCATTGTCTCCTTTTTGTCTTGGGTTCACAGGGTGACACCCATTCTCTCAAGATGAAGGATTAATGGGTAATTTAAACTGTGGCTGCTAATACAAGGGTTTAGGAAGTCACCAGCCCAAAGGAGGAGTGCTGCCCAACATTAAAAAGAGAGCAAAAATGGGAGATACTGTTACAAACATCTAGGTATGTCCCCGCTCCTGCAATGACTCTGATGCTCTGCAAGAGGAGCACAGGGAGAGGAGCTTGCTGGCTCGGCATGGGAATTTCTGCAGGGGTCCTTAGGGGTTATTCCTGCTGCTCTAATCAGACCTGGGGGGCTTCTCTGTCAAGTGTGGTCCCCTGGAAGGGCAGGCAGAAGCAGCACACCAGCCCTCTGCAGCCCAAGCTATCCGACAGCACAGACTCCAGGAAGCCACAGGGAGATGGACCCCCACGCCCTGCCCCAGATCAGAGCGGTGGGAATCAGTGCCTCAGCTGGGCAAAACTACCAGGAATTGGGAAAGGGGAATTCGCTGAGCACCAGGCACTGAGCGTGAAGAGGGGTGTACAGGAGGCGAGATGTGGAAGCTGAGCCAGCCCTTTCTGCCAGGAATTGCCTCAAGAAACAGGAGTAATAACAACTCCCTTTTTTTAATGGGAGCAAACCTGTTTCATCAGCAACATTCAGTGGCAGAAGCCACGCAGCTAGATGTACATACAGTTGTGACTGCTCTCAGGTACCTGCTTTTAAGGCTTGGAAGCAAAATATTTTTAGATTTGAGGGTCTGACTGATGGCAGCAGTCATACTGCTGGGGAAGATAATTGAGAAACATGACAACCATCCAACCTGTACAGCTAAAACAAGAACTGCTGCAGCAACTGGTAGGCTCTGAGAGAGCACTGGTAGCATGAGCACCAGCTCCAACTCCTGTTTTTCCTGGGCAAAACATCGTACTTCATTTTTCTATATGCAAATGAGAGTTGTCACAAAACTGTAAGCCTTAGAAACCCACACCAATCGCTTATAATGAATCAAGCTTTTATATTTGCTTCTTAACTTTGCAATAAAGAGCTTTTTTTCCCTCCCCTTCAGAAATATCAGCTGCCACATTTTTGCAAGAATTCTAAACCCACTTTAAAGCCTCCCCCCATCATCCAAAAACTTTTGATAACAAGCATGCTCGCATGGCTCAGATGAACCATTCCCTTCTAATTTTTAATTAAAAGGAAGAGATTGAAGAAAATGGATGGCTCAGGGGAATGAACAGGGAGCTGGCTATAGTCCAAGGCCTGAGTCACAAGTTCAAATCTCCATCTTCTCCCTTGATCCAATGGCTCTTTTGCATACTGACAGAAAACAGATATGTGGGTTTGCTTCCAATTTATAGAAGGAGCTGTCTCAGTTTAGAGCAATGCACTGTCAGCTTGGTCGAGGATCCAAAGTTATTTTAACTCCTTCTATCCAGTGATTCCATTTTTAAGAAGAGCAGGTTTTTTTTAAACACATGCAAGGGTTCAGACTAGTATTGGTAACAGTTGTGGGTGGGCTTTGACTGCCTTTGCCCAACAGCAGTGCCCCCTCACAGAGGACATGTGCCTCAGCCCCAAACCTATTTCTGATGCACCACCGAGTTTCACAAGTATGGAAGGGGCCAGCAGTCACCTGCTTTAGTGGGTTACAAGGCCACAAGCTACAACACCCTCTCGGCATGTCCTGGCCACCCCTTCTCACTTTCCCCACACCCCACATGGCAACTGGGGACTCACCAGGACGAAGATTCAGGGCGACCTTCTGAGGCGTAATCTGCGTGACATCCAGCTGGGTCTGGCCAGAGCCCTTGCTGCTCAGAGGGACGTTCTTCACCACGCTGATGCTGCTGCTGGGGTTTTCGATGGCTCCGGCACAACCGTTCGCAATCAGGTTCTGCAGGAAGTCGCACCGGGACGTGATGGACTTTGTGCTGCCAAACTCCTGGGAGGTGAAGAACGGAAAAAAGGGAAGTGGAGGGGAATACATGAATCCCCACAGCAGGGGCTTTGTTTTGACACGCTGGTATCTAGCAAATAGGAGATGACAAGGAGAAGCTGGTGTCCTGTGTGGTGACTGTACTTGGAAGGAGCCTGGAGCCTTTCAAAGGGACCTACCAAAAAAGGAAACTCTGCGAGGATTTGAACATTGAATTTGCTTGCAGAGCATCACAACAGAAAGCTAAGCCTGGGTTTTCAACCCAGCCACAGCAGGAGCACTTGCTCCCAGCCCTGGTTTGGGCCACATGAGAGCAAGGCAAAATGTTTGGTTTGCTGCATGGAGGGAAGACGGACAAACCCACCAACCCAGAGACAGCCAAATCCGAATGGGAAGCTGGAGACTGAGGCTGGGTGGCTCCAGGCACCTGCATCCTCTTCCCCAGAAGAGACACCGCATATCTCCACACAAGCACCACGTGTACTCCCTCCCTCTCACCACCCCCCTGCAGGCCTTGGCACGACACCATCACTTGGGAAACAAAAATGACAGCAAAGGGTCCCTGAGGCAGAGCACTGACGGAGCATTTTGACATGGGCAGGTTGTCATGGGCAGCTTTGCTGGAGGATAAGGGAGGTGGGAGAGACTTCATGGGTTAAAACACAGTCTGTGCCCGCCACAGGCAGTGAGGCACAGGCAGCAAGGTGCAGGCAGTGAATCACTCCCAAAGGACAGGCTGCCAGGGCTGGGAGTCTCCCAGCACCCATCCCAGAGCTCCAGCCCTCGCTGTGAGCCTCGTGCGTGGTGCACAATGCAGCCTTGTGCAAGGCAGCACTCAGGAACAGCCAGCCACACAATGCAGCCTTTTGCAAAGAGCCCATTTGTTAGAATGCCTTTTTTTTTCTCTCTCCCCAAAAGTGCCAAAGGGAACAAGTCACATGCCTAAAACTTACTGGATTTTAAATGGTCGATTCCTACTTATTTCTGCACTATAACAATAGAGACAACCCTCTTCAGCTCCAGGGCTGAGGGATTAAAATGACAAGAAATAATGCAGAGAATATGCTCACAGCCATGCCAGCCCCTCCTTCAGCCGTGCAGCCAAAACCAGTGTGGGGCTGAATAAACCTCACTTGTTGCTGAAGCTCCAGCATGGCAAAGGACAGAAGATATATCAAGGAGGGAGAGGTTTCTGACAGATCTCTATGGGGTAATCTCCAGGAGTCCCTCAAGGACAGCCTCAGATACAGGGCCCTGGGACACAGACAGAGGCTTCCTGCTGCATTTTTCTCACTACAAGGTCCCAATGCTATTTGAAAAATGTGAGATTTGCATTCCAGCATCCAGCAGCGGGGTCCAGCCAAGAAACCGACGACGGCACATCAGATGGATACGAACACAAATTTCTTGGAACGCATCATGTAAACAGATGAACTTCCAAAAAGGAGGACTGGGACTATTTAAGTCATCTCCAGCATTACAGAAGAAAAATCAGAATCCCCTCACAAAACCGAAAACAACGCCCATCCTTTCAGAGCAGTACGTTTCAGGCAGCCTTGGGGAAAAGTTTCTCTCGGACGCGGTTTGACCTGAAGTCAGGGAAAAGCTGGTGGGGTCCAGGTGCTCTCCTGGGCCTGTCCACCCAACAGTAGGGCACCTGTGGGGAGATGCTCTCTGGCTCTCCCAGTACCTGGACCCCAGCTCCAGGTGAGCACCTCTGCCAGCTCATTTCTGCTGCCACCCATTAGAAAGGACACTCTAACTGTGCAAAAAGCAACACAAACAGAAAATTCCCACCCTCAGGGGTGCAAACACCCCAGCACTCAAGAAGGGCAGGATTGACTCCTATTCTGCCTGATTTCTTACCCAGGAAGAGTAACTCTGAGCAGGGGAGTGACAGTGGCCTTGGGAAAGCCCCAGCAATCGCCACAGCACCCACAAACACCCTCACGTGCACCCATGGGACAAAACCCAATGCCAGAACTGGGGCTACCAGGTACTATCCCACTCAAGCACAAAGTTTTCTGTGACAGAGGTCAAAGCTCATGGAGGTTCAGTTAAAGGCAAAAATGGATGAGCAGATCTGGGGAGTAAAGGGCATTGCACAGGTCCAAATAGCTCATGAGTAACCACACGGAAAGGCAGCCCCACACCACCTGGTTCAAATCCCCATTTCCCCCAAGCAGAGGACCTCTCACAGTTAATTAAGCAATTCAAATACCTGCCAACCATCTGCCTGCATGCCTGCTTTGGCAAGAAACCCAACAGATGCCCCACACAAGCAGGATCCACTCCAAACATTGCTTCATGCCACAGAGCAGCACTGGCTTGGGAAGGTCCCGCCGAGCCCTCATCAGTAACTCTGGCTGTTCCCAGCCCGGTGGGCACGTCGCGGTCCAGCCTCTGTGCTAACAAGCTCACAAAAGCCAATGCTCACAAGCAGAAAGAGTGAATGGAGACAACAGCGTGACAATTACATGCTCATCAGTTTGACAGTCTTAAGACAAATTGCTTGGTCCGTGCTATAAAAATGGAGAATAGCACTGACTATCTAATATCTAACTCCTGACTGGGCATGTCCCTAACGTTTTTTGCTTTTACCAATCCAGCTCTGCATTAATTCAGTCTAAAATATGCCTGCTTTCTCCATTAAAAAAAAGCAAACATGCTCGCTCTAGGAACATCGAGTTTCCTTCCTCATTCTCCAGGCACGCATTCCTGAGATGGGAGAGGGTGGGGTAAAAGCACCTGCTGGAAAATAGAGGGTGCCACTGGGGAAACTTCTGTTCAATTAATCAAAAAGGACATTTCAGCTTAATTAAGATTTCAGCATGGATGGAAAGGCTATAGCAGTCTCCATCACCCCAAGAGTCATTTTCCTTCAGAGCTCTGTTTCAAGGCATGCTCAGGCGATGGTTAAGCCCAACATTCACATTTCCTCATCTAAGTGCCACTAAAATCAACACCTTTAAGTCCTGCCTTTCAAGGTATTCTTCCAACAGCCAACAGAATTGACGTCTGCTTCCAAATTTCCAACAGCCCAAAGACTTGTGGTTAGCTCAGCAGCCCCTGGGGGCTCTTGGGCTGCTGCATACCAGAAGCTGCTATCATCAACTGATCCATCATCACACCTTTGGAGATGTTGAACACAAGCAGAAGCAGAAAGAAGTCAAATCAAGCCAGCTTAGGAGGTGGCATTCATAAAGTGATAGCATTGTGACTACTCTGTAAACATCTATCTATACACATGCTGTTACCCTCACAATTCAAGGCACATTATCCTTCCTGGAAAACTGTCAGGATAGGTCTCCTTTCATCCACAGGGTTGCTTTCATGCACTCCTAACCCATAGCTGCAGTCTGTGACTTTCTGCTCCTCTGTGCTTACATGGAGGCTGGATCCAGGAGTGCAAAGGGTGATGGAGGAGGATGAAACACTGGGGGAGGCTGCATGAAGTGTGACTGCCTCTGGGAAACAACACAGTTTTCCTGTTCAAATTGCTCCTCTCCCACAAACAGATATGATGGTACTGCCAAGTGATGTTATTCCCCAAAGGAAACATAAGAAGGAAACAAATATTATTTACCATCATCTCTATATATAACTATACTTTGTGTGTCTATATATATATATATACATTCTACATGTAACAGGCATCTCTCAATTTAATAAATTTAATAACCTGACTAGGCTGCAGCAGAGGGAAGGGGAATAAGGTGGTGAAGTAACTATGAAAAGAAAGCAGATATTAGAGAGTTTATAATATTACTATAAAACTTTTGAAGTCGAAAAACTCTAAGTGTCTTTCAAAATCCCATTACCTCACCTGATGATCTCAGTTAAAGAGAAATAATTAGGGTTTCAAACAGTACATTCTAAAAAAAAATAAAAATACAGAATTAGAATAAGAACTTGTTAAGTTTTACCATGTAGCATGTCATGGGGACAGCAGCTTTTAAACATGTAGCTCTTGGCATGAAACACCTTGAACTGTACTTTTAAATAGCTGCTGCAGGCTAAAGGTCAGGAAGTATTACAGCACTTCCCTGTAAACACCCATCTTCCTTCTTGGCCTCTCCATTCCAGTTAAGAATACGTTTTTTTTTGTAACTATCCTGTTTGCAATATAAGAGTCAGGCTGCCAGTTCCATGGGCTGCTGTACAATTAGTGGTCACAGCGACCACCAGATAAACATTTCCACTGCAGCATTTTGCAAAAAGTTGTCTTTTGAGGACAAGAAGTAAAAAAACCCCAAAACAAAACAAAACAAAAAACCAACAAAAAAGCACAAGCTATTGGGTACCCATAGCTTAATAGCCAGCATTCCTGGATCCCATCTCACCACCACAGATTGGCTGGCTGGAAGAGGAGCTCTTACAGCTGTTTACAAGATGTCTCAGAAGAGAGATCTATTGCTTTACCCTTTCCCTTCTGCAAACCGTTTGCCTTTCTGGAAAGAACAACCCATGAAAGCTATTACGCTGTCCGGCAGCGAGGTGTTTGTAGCGTTACAAGGTTTTCCCTGGAAAGCTGCAACTGTGCTTACAAGTAAGTGAAAAATGCAGTAAAATAGACCTGGAGAGCCAGCAGATGGGGTACATCCCAAGACCCAGCCAAACCACGGGGAGTGGGAGCCACTTCTGCTCCATGTTTGTACCCATCCCCAAATCCATCCTCTGCCCTGAGGAGCTGCAGCTGCCCCAGGCAGGCCTGGCAGCAGGAGGGGTAGGAGCAGCAGAGAGGCACAGGGGCAGTGCCTGCATCCTCAGCTCGTCATCACCATCTATAGCTGGAAGGTGAAGCGAGTGCTCAAAATGGGACCAGGACGGCCACACTACAGGAGTAAGGGTCAGCAGCGAACAGAACAGCACCATTCCTGTCCATGCCCATTGAGAAGTTCAAAATTATCCACTGCTCTGCAGTTTCTCAAAGCCCAAACCCAGTTCCTGGCACAGCAGTTGTGCCTGCAAGTAGGCAGGGTTCTTCCATGCATCTGTAAGCACCCATCTTTCTCTCTTAAATACTTAGGACAGGCAATAAGCAGACAACTGCTGTCTATGCATCAGATGTTACCAGGTCTTTCACGCACCTTGTTCTCTAGAAATTGTAAGTCTACGTGATAAGATGTATATTGGATTCTATCTCTCTCTCTCTCTCTCTCTCTCTCCAAACTCATGAGCATCCCCTAGGGAGCAGGGAAAGATATTTGCAATTTCTCACAAACAAGGAGGTGCAATTAAATTACAGGTGAGCAGCTTCAGCATCACGACAAGGATGTGTTTTCACTCTGAAGAGCTCAGTTAAGATGTGCAACTCATCGCCATGGCGTGGCAGAGATACCAGAAACACGGGTCACCCCCCCAAAATGACACAATAGATTCAGAAAGGAGAATTATCTTTGTTACAGACAAAGAGCCCATGCCAAGCCACACAACAAAGGACATGTAGCAGGACACCAGCCAGGGGCTTGGGGCTTTTTAGAGAGAGAGCTTTTGAACAAGCCTCCCTGCAAGACAGAGCCCACACAGAGATCCAGCATCCACCAAAAACAAGAAGGTAATTGAAGGGACAGAAGGACTGAAGGAACAGTGCAGTTCTGTTGAGGATGTGTAGGGGCCAGTGGGGTCAAAGACTTACTTCCTATGATGTCAAAGAGCTGAGGAGTTGCATACACCCAAAATACACTCTGCATGGAGCACCCACTGCCCTCACCCACCCCTTCCAGCATGGGACCAACTCAGGAAAAGGAAGGGCAGAAAAGATCTCCCTTCCAGCATTACAAAAAAGTATTCAAGACAAACGAGGTCTGCCCACATACCTCCTTGGAGCACCAGGCACACTTGGGATGGATGAGGAGACACTCTTCGCAGGACGTGGCACTTCCACTGGTGCATAGATTGAGACCTTCAACAAGAGAGAACAAGAAAGCAGGGTGGGCTAAAAGGTTACGCCAGAACAGTCTTCAGGGGGGTCCTGAGACATTCTTAATGCTAAACATACTGTAAGTTCAAACAAGAGCAAAGAATCTCCCAGGAGCTAAAAAAGGCAGAAGAAGCTGCAAATCTCACTCCACCTGTGAGGATGTCTTGTTTTCTTTTCCTTCCCCAAGATAACCAAAAAGGACAGAACTTTGTTTTGGGGTGCTGAGAACCTCTAAAATATGACTGAACCTTGTGACTTTTCTTCCCTCTTTATCAATGGTTTCTGGTTAATTAAAGAGTTCAGCTATTCATCTTCCTAACTAAATACTTGCTGTGGACAGAAGGCAACAGCTGTTTGATAGAAGGCAACAGCCTGAAACATAGGACTGGGCTGCCTGAAACCCCCTGAGATGCTGACTTTTAAGGTCACATCTTTGGGCACATCTTCTCAATTTTTCCAGCTGAATATATGGGGGGGGGGCCTCCTCAAAATTTTCATATTAAAGCAGTCTTGGAAGATGCCCATCTCCCCCTTCCACAAAGGTGATTTCCACAGTGGACTCATGTTACAGTAAATTACTTCTATTTTATCGCAAGAGTCACTTCCAGAGGATTTCCGGGTTAAGTCTGTCAGTGTGTTTGCACTGGGGCATGTCCAAGGCTGGCAGGGGTGGAAGACACTAAGGGCTCTCTCTGCCCATGAGGCCACCAGGACCATCAACCAGGGCATCAGTGATGCTCTTTGCTCCTGTATTGCTGGTGTCCAGCAGCACAAGGCGTACCGAGTGAGTTTCACTTGCAAAATCCACAATTTGGGCTTTGGTCTTCAAAAATAAAGTGGAACCACACAAGTTAAGCTGAAGCAGACATCAGTGGTGTGGGCTTTGAATGCAGCAGCTTGTTTAAGCATGCCTGTAGCTATGAATGTGCCCTTCGATACCACCAATGCCCCAGCTCCCCCGGGTGCAGCTATTAACTTCCACTGTCAATAACTGATTAAAGAAATTGTCAGCCCAGGATTCGGCACAGAGGCTGCACACTGCAAATGCAGTGCCTCAGGCTTGAACTCCCAGTCTGCTATTTTTTCCAACCCAAATGTCAATAAAAGCATTGTCAGGCCTCTGCTTCCAGCCAGTTGCATCTGCAAATACCAGCGCACCATGCTGCTACTGGGTATAATCTGTGCAGGTTGCACAGACTTGCCAACAGCTGCTGAAGAGCCACACAGAGTTTTCTCCTGTGCCAGGAACTTTCTGCTACAAGAGCCTTGGAACAAGGATTTTTGCTGTATCCCATGTGAATATTGCACCAAAAAATGAAACACAGTGGCTGCCTGGGTCACTCCCATACAGGGCCAGGCTGTGAGCGCAGGAAGCAGTGAATCAAGCTGGACAGCTAGAGGAAAACATAGCGTGCCCTGGGCTAAAAACAAAAAGAGGATAAGTAGATCCTGTCAGTCATACTCAGTCATCACCGAGGCATGACCGTGGCAGAGCCCTGCACTGACGGGCCTCTGCTGCCCACAAGGTGGTTAATTCTAACCCGGGAGCGCCAAGCCCTGGACTTTCTCTATGGCTCTCATTCAGACAGGCTCCTTGGGCTCATTCATACCAAACAAGAGCTTTCTCAAGGGTGTTCATTTTTTTTCCTGGCTGTTACCACATACCCAGGCGTTTCATTCCTTGTTCACGTTCAGAAGTTATATTCCAGCTCCTGGACATTGCAAGAGCTCAAAAGACGAATAGGTAATATAAAGTAAAATGTAACTTGTTCAACTGAGTTATAATTTAGACAGCCATTAACATTTGCATTTCCAAACCCCCCAACATAGTCCAAAGCCTCTCCTCAAGACCTGATCCTTTGGCAGTGGTACATGGGGTAACACAGCAAAAATAATGCGCTTTATATAGCAAACACTTGCGTTTGTACTCTGGCTACCCTGCCCTGGCTCTCCCAGAGCTTCACTTGCCCATCTGCATGGAAATAGGATAATATTTACCTCCATTTCTGACTGCTGGATTTTTGAGAGTTTACTTAGTAATAGCTGAATGAAAACCAGGGCCTCCTCCTTCCAGCGGGTGCCATGACCAAAGCAGCCCACGCTCCTGTGGCCAAGCCATGGGGTGACATTCCTCCCAGTGGCAGCTTTTGAAGTTTCAAGTATGCTTTTCTTTCCACTCTGCAGCAGTACTAAACCATTTCCAGCATTGTTGTGAAAACAGAGCTTTGTGAAGCCCTCCAATTTTAGACTGAAACCTGAGCTTTTTGAGTTGCAGTAGAAACACGCAGGATTTTCCAGATGCAAGTCTTTGCTGTGCTTGATTCAGCATGGTCTTTCCTGAATCGGGCAAAGGAAGGACCTGATGATGCTCATGCTAGTCCAGATCCTTGCAGATGCTGGGGCAAGTCACCCAGTAAGACTGGAAGAAACTCAGTCTGCTCCTCGACTGTTATACATGTAATGAAAACACTCCTGAAAATCAAGTAAACTTCTTATAATGGGGAAAATTCCATCCAGGATTTAGCTGGATTACTCTGGAGGAAAATAATCCACCCCCCTGGATCACTGAGCTGCACAGCCCACATACAGTCCTTTACACCAATGCCACTAAGTCCTAAGCCCTTCACCCTGTTTCTTTTGCAGAGCAGTGTCCAGCAGACACTGGAACATCTCCAAATGACATCCTTCCCTTGGGCTGAGCCACAGGAAAGTCCAAAAAAGCAGAGGAAGACAAGTGTATCCCACTAGACAGCAGAGATTTCAATACATCAAACCAGAGATGCAGAGTGAGAGAAGAACTTTCATGAAAGGTACTCAACAAATTTACTCGTAAAGATGCTCCAGGCAATCAGACATCATTTTAAACCTGTTCTGCAAGAAATCCTAGTTTGGGCAACTCCTCAGAGATGAATGTACTGGCTTGCTTGGGGAAAAAAAAAAAAAAAAGTTACGTACTTTATAGAGTAAAAAAGAGCATTTTATTTATGCTTCCAAAAAGCATTCTATCAGACTTGTCCCCGAGACAGTCTGCTGCAGTACTGAACAATCAATTTCACGGATCAGACACACTAAATAAATAAATAAATAAAGCAAAGAAAACCTCTTCTGAGCTTTCATGGTCGAGCGCCACAGCACTCTGCAAGATGTGCCTCCTCTTAAGATCACTCATTAAAACATTAAGCATGGAGAGTAAGTACCAGACTGCTCATCTCCGGGCATTTTGTGGGCTCCCTTCATGCAAAAAAGTTTCCCCAAGTGCTCAGAGAGGAGCGAACCCCCATTTTCAGTACTACTGGAGTGCAGTCACCAGCTACACCGCGGCTTGTGTGTGTGTGCCTGTGGAAGCCGTCAGAGCATCCCCACGGGGGATGAGGACCACTCTCTGGGTGCCACGCAGACTTGGGGGGGGCGATACAAGATGCGAGTGAGGGAAGGTACAAGGTGCGAGCGTGGACATCGGTCACCGCCAGGGCAAAACCTTCTGTGTGACTTTCTGCTGCTGCTCCTCATCCCATCGATTGACACACAGCGCTCAAACATCCCGGGGCAGCGCTTGTCCCTGAAGAGAAGCGGCTACAGCTGCTTCCATTTAGAATGTATAGCGAGCGATGTGTATATACAGCTGTTCTGCGGTTTTTAAGGCGAAGGTATAACACCCCGCGGATGCGGTCCGTGCCCCGCTGCGCTGCCGGAGCCGGGTCCCCACCGCCCGCAACCGGGACCACAGCGGGAAGGGGGCAGGGGTGCAGCGTCGTGCCGGGGGCCGGCGGGGATGAGCGGGAGCCGCAGCAGGGATGAGCGGAGAGCCCCGGCCCCGGGCAGGGGGGCAGCGCGGACCCGCGTCCCGCCGGCAGCGCGGAGCGGGCGCTCGGCAAAGCGGGGCGCCCGAGGGGAGGCAGCCGGGAACGGGGGCGAGAGGAGGAGAGGACACACACGGTAACGGAGAGCACCGAGGCGGGTTTCGGGGACAACCCGCCTTCCGGAGCGGCGTTCGCGGGGCCCGGGGCGGCGGGAGCGGAGCGGCCCTTACCTCTGCAGGGCTGCAGCGGGGCGGCCAGGAGGAGGAGGCGGAGGAGGAGGAGCGGGGGGGGCCG
>VXAY01005475.1:3679075-3694521 GCA_013399855.1 Oxyruncus cristatus
GCGCTGCCGGCTCCCCGCCCCGCGCAGGGAGGCGTAGCCCAGTCCGTGCGGACGCGGAGCGGGACCCGCGGGCACGGCAGGGCCCACTCACACGGGTGGGTTTGTGTGCACAGGGACACAGACACGATCACACGGGCACGGACGGGCTGCCTCTGCACGCCCGCCCGCGTTCGTACACACGCTCGCATGCGGACGTGAGTGCCCGCATGTGCGTGCCCGCATCACACGTGTACATGCGTGCGCAGAGCATCCCCGCACCCGCACACACGCACCTGCGTGAGGACACACGCGTGCACATACCCGCGCACACATACATGTGCCCACACGCGTGCACATCCTTCACAGACACACTCACAGATCCACGAACAGCCGGGCGGGTACCTACAGTCAGACACGCGCGGTGCACAGGCACACGTATCGACACACACACACGCATGTACCCACAGGCGCACACGAAGAATGCGCGCCCTCCTCTCCCGCTCGCAGCAGGGCTTGCGCTCATTCCCCACGGGTCAGTGCCTGCTCTTACGTGGCGCCTTCCTGCTTCAGGGATTTTCTCTGTGCAAACAGACTGTGTCCATCTGCTGAAAGGCTCTGTGAGCCAGGGCACCCGGGCAGCGCCGCACTGCCTGACGTCTTTTTGGCACTATCCGTGCACCCACCGCTTGGGACATCAACACTTCAGATCTAGAGGAAACGCAGGATTTATTAGTGTGTTTGGGTTGCTGGAGGGCTTTCTGTTTTCTTCTGGTTTTAAAATAATTCATAATCAACCATAGAGCTGACCAGTGATTTTAAAAGCAATTTGTAGTAATAGGTAACTTACCCATGACCTGCAGCCCTTCATACCACTTTAGCATAATGTCTAATAGATCTCACCATCAGATTTGGCTTAAAACACATATGCTGTGTTGCTCTTCTGAGACAGAAGTGATTAACTGTAATGCCACCTGCCAAAATTTCCCTTTATTTGCACTGATTTCCAGCGCTGCTTTCATAAACCTCACTGATTTCTTCAGCCGCTCCAAAGCACAGGGAGAATACAGATTTGGGGTTAAAGTGACTATTTGTTGTTTTAGGAAATACACACCTACAAAAGTTGTAGCATTTTAACTGTCCCAGTGCTGGTAAATCCAAGTAACTCCTGTTGGGCTGTTGGAGCATTGCAACCAGTGCAAAAATATTACTAAATGCCTCGCCAAAACCGCTGCCATGGTAGGAATGTGGTGTGTGGGCCAGGCAGTGACCTACAGGCTGCCCTCAAGCTTTGTCTGTGCGTGGGGAAAGGGACAGCATCATCTCTCCCTGTTATCCCAAGAACACAATAAGGTGCATGCTGTCACCTTTTATTAATAATAAAATTAATACTGGCCATGTTGGGTCTGACCTGGAAATGCAAGACGTGGTGTGCAAGGCCCTTTGAAGCCGGTTGTTCCTCTTTGGTATGTTTCTAATATTCCTGTGAAAAGAAAGAAAATTAAATGCATATCCTGCACTTGCACCTGATATGAGCCGTGCTGCCCCCAGAAGCCTCATGTAGACCTAGAAGTCCCTTCTCAGATCCTCTGGCCATGCCCAGACGCAACACACACCCCTAGACACAACTACATCTACTGACATCTGTGGATAGGCTCATGTGTGAGGGCTTTAGTCACCCTGGTAGTAGGAGCAGGGAGACCCTCATCCCTTGGCCCTGTGTCTGCCATGCTGACCAGGGACTGCCCGGTGGGCGAGCAGATGCACAGGGGCAAGTGGTGAATGAGCAAGAGGGAAAAAGGAAAAGCAGAATCATGGGAGAAAGAGACTATTTGCTGGGAAGGAAACCACCTTCTGAGACTCAACTGTGGCATCTCAAGGAGCAGAGAAGAGGGTTTGCTGAAGAAGGCATTGCTTTCAGAAGGAATGCATTGCAGCGGGACTGGAGCCAGGCGAGGCGTAGGAGCTCACCAGTCACTGGTTATATTTAGCTGGGCTCAGCTGAGGTCGAGTGCCTGCTCTTGCTCTCTGCAGGCGCCTGTGGCCTTGCTACAAGCACCCAGTACCCGCTGTGCCCAGGCTGACCTCGTCCCACAGACCCCATAAGAAACCCCCAGAAAAAAGGGAGAAGATCAGGAGCTGGTACTGCACATCTTTTGAGCCATAAGCTGTCGTCAGTGCTCAACATGTGCTATTTGTCAGGTACTCCTATCACTGTATTTTTCAAGCCAAACCCCTGTGAAGGTCCCGCAGAGTCACAGGACACGGAGCTCATCCCATTAGACCACTGTTGACCAACAGACTACAATTCAGGCCTGGGGCTCTCCAGGGAAAGACCCCTGGCGCTGCAGGGAAGGAAGTGCCGTGGCTTCTCCAGTGAGAACAGTGTTAATACCCTTCTTGGAAACCAGTGCTGTGCTCTTGCCCCACATGCAGCAGCAAAAGGGGATGTAATTGCACTAATGACCAAGTGAGCAGCTGTGGCACCAAGAGGGGGAATTTGCGGTGGCTGAACATGGGGAATGCACCCACCATGGGGTGGGCAGCTGGGCCCCAGAGCAAGCAAGGAGCTTTGTGTCCCTGAGGTTGGCCATGGACCAAGAAATGAGGCAGGAGCAGAGGTAATGTGCAGCCTGGAATGAGATCTCTAGAGAAAGTGTTGGTATAAATCCTTCCTTCTTGTTGGTGACAAGGGTGCCGGACCAATGTGTTTTTCTGGGTGTTTTTCTGGAGTTAGGGATGGGGTGGCAATAGATGCCCAAAAAGAAGATTGTCTTCATGTACAAAACCAGATAATCCCTTCATCTTTCTCCCGGGATTCCCTTGTTCTGAATAAAGAACTGAGAAAAAAAGCTATTAGCACTCATGTCTTGACATTGTTATATAATATATTTAGTAGAAGATGAGTTTGAGGCAGCACCAACATTTTGGGACGAGAACCAAAAGAAGGGCTCTATCTCCTGGGGATCATGAAAGGATGACCTGCAACAAAGTCACCCCTGATCTCCAGGAACAGCTGTCACCACTGCCTGTGTCTTTTCCCTCTTGACCATCATGTCTCCTGCCTACAAAATGCCATTACTGAGGATCGCATAGCCCATGGGACTGAGATCCCTCAGGGTCATCGAAGTATCTAAGTGCCACAGAGGCCCTTGGACTTCAGTTTTCAGTATCATTGCACAGTTCGGCCGGAACAGAGAGAGGAAAACCCCAGTCTGGAAAGGCCTGATCTATGTGCTCACTTTCTCATCATTTGCATTTTAAAGCTATGGTCAAAGTAGGACATAAACCCAGCGTATCTGACCTGGGCATGCATTTGCAAGTGATGCGATTGTAAGTTGGTTCCTTGGCTCATTTATTATCAGTTAAAACAAATAAAATCTTTTATCTGAGAGACTCTGGGTGTTTTAAAGATAGGTTTTCATTGTCATATCCTTGTGGCAGGAAGGGTGGATAAAAGCATCTGAGTCATGTCTAGATATCTGCAATGGCATTGAAGAGGTTCTAGATTTTTAATGATGACTCCTCTTTCTGCACCAGTCTGAGCAAAATGCCAGTCCCAGGCCACTGCCCAAGGTGACTGCCTGTTTCAGGATGAAGCTCCACCTCTGCCTTAATGTTTCACAAAATATTGCCAAGATCCTGCAGTAAGACCCTCTGACTTTCTCCCATTTCTAGACTCTGTGGCGTAAGTTAAGGTTTGCTACTTAACTAGCAGCTCCAACTGGAAGAGATATCTTCCGACTGGATGTAACTCATTATAGCCACATTATTTGGTCTAATATTCTACTACTGTAATATCAACTACTACATTTGCATTAAGTTCAGAAACCATAGGATCCCAGGCACGCTCTCTAGTGTGCCAGAAGGACCAGGTAAGGCAGCTAAGATTACCCATTTCATGAAGTCACAGTGAAGATAGGGATGGCTGGAGGGGGAATTCGGGTGCAGCCTGGCCTCAGACACCACTGGTACACAACAGGTCCTGAACATCCCTCAGTCTTTGCTCCAGGCAGCTCTCTGTACAACAAAAGATGGCCATACTGGAACCCAGATGATGAACAAGCTGGACTGATCTATGGTTTTAATAAAAAGGATTTTGGGGGGAGCTAGGGTCAGGCTAGGGTGTAGTATCAGAGCTATGAAATAAAAGGCAAACTCATTTGAACCTTGGAAACCTCCACCATGTAACAAGCAGTTCTTGTATTAGGAAAACACTTTCTTTTCCTTTCCAGGTCCCCACCATGCTGTTTACTGGGTCCTTCTGGCTGCGCCATGACAGGAAGAGGGAGCACAGAAACACAGGCTGTGGGCACCCTGCAGTTTTGCTGTCCCCACGCTGCCCACCCCTACTCCCCAAATCAGCCCACAGACCTGGCTGATGGGCTTTTCACCACCATGGAAAAAGTTTGTCTCCTGCTTTTTCCAAGGAAACTATATTAAAAAAAAACGCAATTCAACACAAAATCCTTGTCAGTAATAGGAAAATACCACATGCCAAAAATTACAATCATGAATTCAATCCTATTTCTATTCTCTGGCTAAAAATGCAGCTCGTGTTGCTGCTGCCTGCTATAAAAATAGATACAAAAATACCTATTTTTACCATCTAAGGACCAACATCTCTTCTCAGATACTCAAGAGCTACTACTCCTGACCTGCTGAAAAGCAGCGTTGCAACACTGCTGGGAAGCAGAGAGCAACACCTAAAATTCTCTTGCCGAGTTTTGACCCTCTCCTACATGAAAAAAGGCAAAGTTCAGCATAAGTCTCTGGGCAAGTCCATGCCTGAAGCTGCTGGGCTGGAAAGTGAGGGGGAGATTTTCCTCATGCCTCTAAGGTGGAAAAACATGAGTCCTTCAGACAGTGATGATGAAGCCAGACCAAACATGGCAAGTTTTGGTGTTCCTACAGCCCCCAGAGCAGGCTGGGGGGCATTTGGCTGCCCAACCAGCTATTTCAGGAGGGGCTTACTGATGTGCTAAACTGAAATGGGTGATGGATATTCTCCAGCCATGAGCCACCCCAAAAAGTATGCCCATATCCCCACAGTTAAGGAGTGTGCCATCAAAGGGTTGGGTGTGGGGATGCACAAGGCTGTGACACAGGAGAGGGTTAAAAATTAGCAGCTCCATGGAAACCTGCCTGTGATATCTGTTAATGGTTAGCTCCAATTAAAATGTGCCTTTGGTGTGCCCTGTCCTGCAACTGCAAAGAGCCAGCTCCATCTTGTGGCCAGGGACTCTGCCTGATCCCAGAGAGGAAGAGCTGGAGGAGGGTTTGATACCGTGAGGATCCGTCCCCACCACCCTGCACGGCATGATCAGAAATACTCTCTCTTCCTGCACTTCTTGCCTCAGATAAACCTGTCCCACTCTGGTTAGTGCTCCGGGAGAGCCACAAAAGCCAGGAGTATTCGCTGGACACATCTAGCAGAGGGTTTCTTGTAAGTGGAGAGCCCAAAGAGATTGCTTTTGTATGCCTATGTGTAGGGGAAGAATCATTAAATATGATTTAAAATGTCAGCAGGTAAAGCCAGACAGGCTTGGCTCCACTCAGATCTCTGGCAAAATTCCCACTGGATGGAGTAAAAACCTCAGTCCTAAGCACCTGGACAAGCAGAGTGCTCTGGAGGTACGAACGGGTTTTCAAGGAATTCACCTGGATCTGTGCAGTTTGGACCTCCCGATGTCCTATGCAGCTTTTTCAAATCTCAGCTGACACTTGGCTATTTAATCCCTACATGAAATAAATCACTGGACTCTCGTATTTTGCTTGTTTTTCGGGCAAGCAGTTTTTGCCCAGCATGAGTTTGCTGCAGAATCTGTTCACACCAATCTTGGAGGACGAAACAGTTGAGAAACGCTGAAGAGTCTACAAGGAAAAACCTTGCTTTTAGAAGAATAATAACATACTGTTACACATGTGCAACACAAGCCCTGTTCCATTTATAGGAATGATATACAGGCCCAGGTCCACAATTCCTCCCCAGAGACCCCTATTCCCATTAATGTCAGTGCGAGTTAGGCACTAAAATACCTGCCTGGACTTGACCCGTGGTTCACACCAATTTAAACATTCCTCTGCTTGAGAGGGGATTAGGAACCTTAGCACTACAATGACCTTTTGAATTCATTGACTGTTCCAGATATGAAACATTTCTTTTTTTAACTTTTGGCTTATTTACCCCATAAAAGGATCTCTATGGATAAAAGACTTCAGAGAAAGACTTTTTTCCCCTCAAAGTCTCATTCACGCAGCAGACTTTCTCTCCCCAGCTACATCCAGACATGAGGGACAGACAGCAATGCCACAGGTGGGAGTCTAGGGGGTCTCTCTCGGGAGGGTTGAGGGATTTCCTTGCCCTCTCACCCACCAAGATGTGATGGACATTACTCTGGGAAGCTGTTAATATCACGTTCAAAAAATGACTGCCAAGAGATGACCAAACTAGGAAACCAGCTGGGACAAATGTCCCTCAGGGTGCTACCAGTGTATTAGTGTTTCAGAACAGGAAAAAAAAAAAAAAAGGAAGAAAACGCTTGGTTGGCAAAGATGCACACCAAGCAGAGTTGGCCCTTCCACTTCCCTCTTTGGAGTCCTGGGCAATATTTGTTATTCCTCCCAGTGCTCTGTTTTTCTTTTTCCACTTCATCTGCCCCTGCAAGGCTCCCAGTTCCCCTGGGGAAATATCTGCCGTGTTTGGGCCACCACCTGGCCAGATATTTTTATTCTGCTTCCCTTGATGTTGCCCACTCTAGAGGGTGCCATGGGGGACACTGCCCAGGATTTGGAGACATTGCCCAGGGAATTTGGAACAGAGGGAAGCAGGTGAGGCACAGCTCCTTCATAAGCTGTTTTGCTTCCACCAGGAGAGGGAGAGTGGGAGCTGTTGGTCTTGGTTTGCTTTTCCTGGAGGAGAGAAATAGAGTTTGCCCTCTGGAGGTTTCTCTTTGGAGCTTGTGTCTGAAAGGCAGCACCTTCTGACTTCAAGAGGAGGAAGCATTTGCATTTTTTCAATTGTTTGCTTGTGGAATTTTTTCTTTGTTTCTTTTATGAGGCTGTTTTTACATAAACAGCAGAGCCTCATGTACAGCTTGTACCTTACCTTACCCTGCCTCTCCCTGTTCTCTGAACAGCCTGGGCATAATTAGGACATACAAGAACCACTATGTACCCATGCCACAGCCATCACCTTTCAGCCCACGCTGTGTTGAATAAAACAGCTCAATGCACACAGAAGGTGAGAAATGTCCCTGTGACCCAGGGTGTCCATCCCGCCCCAGTCTCTGTCCAGAGACTGCAACAGGAGGGACTGTCTTGGGGGCCCAGTTCCTTTTATAGTCCCTTCCTCCAGCACACCTGCTTTCTCATCCTGTTTTTAGGGGATACATCTCTCTCAGGCATTTGCATCCTTGAATTTGCCTGATCTCCTCTTGAACCTGCAGATACAGCATCCACAACATTCTGTGACAGCAAGCTCACAGCTTTGTGTACCCCCAGATTCTGGTGGGTGTTTGGCTGCCACCCTGAGTCAGTGGCTTCAGAGACCCACCAGTGACAGCTCAGTGCATCAGTGAGTCTATAGGGTGTGATGGGTTGGCCATGCCTGGGCACACAGCCGGGTACTGCAGTCCCCTGCACCTGCACCACTGGGCTGTGCTGCTCCTTTGGGTCCCCAGGACCAGTGCTGCCTGGTCCTGGTCACTTATTAACAACCACTTTTTCTATCCGACCTTATGGCTCCTGTTACCTAGTTACTTCACTTACTTTCCTTTACTCCTGTTAGCTCGTTATGCTGTGTTACCTTTGTACTTCTGATAGCTCTGGTTCCTGGCACATGTGGGAAGCTCCCCAACAGCTTCAGCTGTAAAAGCAGCCACAAGGATAACACTGACCTTCTCTGCTACATTATCATCCCCATATGTCCCTTTTATACCCTTGTCATCAGCATTCCCACTGATTTCCTAGCTGCCTTTGTGGCTTTGATATATTTAAAGAGCCTTGTATCAGCAGCAAGGCAATTTATGGATTCTTATTTTTAGTCCTGTGTATGTCCTTTTTAGTTGCCACCTGACATGTTTTATGGATTTCCTTGTTCTTAGAGCATTTGGGGTTTTTAGGGTTGGGTTTGGGGATTTTTTTGACTAGTTGCTGTAAAAATCAGTATCTTCAGCTCACACCCCAAAACCTGGAAGAGGTCAATTTAATCATACTGGGAAACCCTGATAAACAAAGCTGCTCCATCCACAGGCACCAGACACAAGGCTTTAAAGCGGAGAGTGTTACTGTGCTAAAAATGAAAGGGTGAAGGGTGGGAAATGGGGATAAAATAGCAATTGATGACTTTGCATTTGCCAGACTTGACAAATGGCATTCCTTCTCTCGCAGGAGTGGCAGATGAGGCGGTCCTAGGCTTGCCTCGCTTACTTTGCTGTGATATGTGTCCCTGGCCTATTGAACCCAAAATTTCAAGCAGGATCCCTGGTCTCTGGGTTGTACCAAGGTCTGGTCAACTTCCTGAGCCCTGGATGAAGCCAAAGCTGGATGACCCAAAACCAGCTAGGGACAGTCATGTTCACCATGGCACCTGCCTGAATCCCTTCAGCCTTCACCTGAGTCTCCCTAAATGCTCTCCATACTGGGTGTTTCTGTTGGGGAAGCTATTCCTACCGAGGAGGCGAACATTTCTTGCTGGAGGAGAGGTTAATTTTCCCTTACCTCTGTCCCTGTGGTTGTCAGGAGTGCTATTGTTCACCCTGGAAAGAACCAGCCATCAAACTCACAGTACAGAAGAAGTGAAAAGTCAGGCCTCTTGGTCTGTAAAAGCATCTTACCTCCATTATTCACTCTTACTTGTTTATGCCTCCAGCCTGGCACATCACATGCAGGATCTATGTAAAAACAGTCTCATAAAGGAAACAAGAGGTGGTTTTCACAAAGAGGTAAACAGAAAAAATGCAAAGTGCTTCCTGCTTTCAGGCCTGAAAGTTGCTGCCTTTCACATGCCAGTTTGGATGCTGGGCTTTGCTGGTGAGGGTGTGGATGCAGAGTTTTAGGTCTCAGTTTTCAGGCTGGTTTCAGGTATATGCAGTGCTAACAACAGCAGGCCTGATCACCCCACCCATTCTTACCCCACCATCCCATTACATTCCTGTGGTGCAGCTCCTCTAATGCAGCTGCCCAGACTCAGGTTCTTACCCCACTACCATCCCCAGCACCATATCCTTCTCCTCCCACCCCACGTTGCTTGAGTATGCTTGAGTGTATCCAGATGAATGGAGAATGGCATGTGACTGAAGCTATCCACATATCCCCATACCTTGTGTTTTAAAACCAGGCAAACCTCTATCCCAGCTCCTTTAGCACTGTTTGGCACAACCTGTGCAGATGTGCCAAGCAATTACACTCTCCAGAGTAATTTTTTGGTCTAGGACAAAAGTAGGTGGCAGACTTGAGTGGCAGCACCTTTCCACCTCCTCTGCAGGTCCTGTGCCAGCAGGACACCCTGCATCTCAGGGAAGAAGATGGATGGGAGAATCCAGGATGTGCAACAAATGTGGCAGGTCCCTGGAGCCCCTCAGCCTGCAGGCATGTCCTCACTCACACGGGTGGATGAAGGTTACACCCAGATCCCTTTTCCATACCTGGTTGGATTTTGAAGGATGGACAGCTGAAAGAAAGCATGAGCCAAGCAGCAGCAGTCATTAGACACCACAAAGAGCTCTTTTCCATTATCACATTTCCCAGCAGAATCACACACTGTTAATATGCAAAGACAAGTGAAATATCTGAGAGTTTGCTCTCTCGGTACAGAATTCCAGTCCAGATAAAATAACTGTATCAGCCTTTGAAATGCTAAAGAGTAGTAGGCTCACTGTGGTATATCTGATAGCCTCTCCCCAGCATGGGCTAAATGAGACCTCCTTGCAGTAGCAGAAATTAGCTTTGAATTAGAGCAATGGACATTCCAGTGCAGCTAAATGACACACACACCTGACCATTTTTGCTGCTTTTATTATCAGTGGCAGCGAATATCTGGATATCACACCCTCAATAAAGTTTTACTGCACTGAAGTTTCATTTATCATTGAGCTTTCAGCTGCATTTCCAATCTCTATTGCTTTGCGAAAGAATAGAAGAAAACACTTTGAGGCCTTTTCATGTGCCTCTGTAGCAGGCTACTGTTACTTGTATTTTAAGGGTCCTCCGCCCTGAGTGGATGGAACCAAACCATTTACCAAAACCACGGAGAGACCCATGCGGTGGGCTCTTATGTCTTGATATGGAGAAATCTTTTTATTTGACTCCGTGTAACCCCAAGTTTCAGCCTGCCATACAAAGAAGGGGAGGAGGGGGTATCCCAGCAAAAGCAGCCAGCTGAAGGAAGTAGACATCTACACTCAGCTTCATAACTTTTTGCCAGTTCCTGTCCATATCCCATCCGTTTCCCGGTGTCTCACACTGTGCAAACTCCCCGGAGAGTAGTTAACTACCCTTTTCCTGCTGCTGAAAAATCAGAGAAAAGGGGGGAAAAAGAGAGGACTTAGCAGAAGTTTTAGAAGCTGGGAGAATCTCCTTCACCTAGGTTATGGTGGAGACACACAGGGGTCAAAGAAAAAGCAGGGGGCATTAGCCACGCATTAAACTGTTGGGGGAGGGAGCCGGTCACCCTTCCAGAGATTTATTAGCTGGAGGAAGGATGGGGCCTCTCTGCCTCTTGTGGTAAGTGTAACCACCATGCCTCGCTTTGCTCCTCACAGCTGAGTAGTCTCAGAGGAAAAGTCAAGAAAATAAGACCAAACCTCTACCATCCTTTGAATAACGTATCATGACTAGCCAAATCCAGCCAGCCCTGCTCACGTGGAGTGAAGGTCACCTGAAGCATGTTGAGATGCACTTAGATGGTGGGCATTGGCTGATGCCATCAGAAGCTGCAGACCCTGCCAATGGCAGACACTGTGCAGCCACGTGGCAGCAGCAGAGGGGACAGGAGTCAACAGGAAGAAATAAACAGTGAAAGCCCAGGAAAACAACAGAGACAAAATGGCACCTTTTCTGACTGGGCTACTTCTGAGAAAGCAGGGTCTACCTTCTTTTGCTAAAAAAGCCACATGAGAAAGATCAGGACTGTTTAGTTCTCAGTTTTCAACTGCAAAACTGGGAGCTGGTTTTGATCACGGAGAGCACTGAAAACATGCATCTGCACGGACATCCTGGTAACCTCCACAGCCACATACAGTGTTTGCAACCACTGACCCCCACTCACTTAAGCTGAAAGACTTTTCTTCTTTCAGCTGTGTGTCATTAGCAGCTGCCATCAAAGAGAGCAGCTTGTCCAGCATTTTCAAAGGACATCCAGCTGCATTAACTACCCAGTTCCCACTGAAAACCACCACTGAAAAGTGGTGCCAGTCTTACAACAATAAACATTCTACCTTCACTAAGATTTAATAACATTTCTGATCAGAACCTCTGAGTAAAAGCTGGATGCTGATGTAACCAGTCTGTGCACATTTGCAGCTAAATTCAGCACAAATTTTAACATAAAATAGTCTCCAGAGTTATAAAAACACCACTTACACCACCGAGAGAAACATAAGGAAGCCTTGGTACTGAGAAAAAATAATGTTTAATAGGAAAAGTTAATCTGCATATATAAGATCCAAAACAGAAAATATAACATAATTAAATGATGTTTTAAATGAATGTAATCTATAAATATATGTACATATGTGTGCATATACATATTATATATATATATAAAGGAAATGTTAATGCTAGTCAATAGATAATGCACACTCGGTAAAATATGGTAAAATGTGGATTCTTTTACAGATAAGATTTAGTGACCGTATGTAAGAAATTAGAGGGGAAAAAAACCCAAACACCAACCTTAAGATCATTCAAATACAAAGAGTGCAAGAGAAAAAAAAAAAAAATCAAACACTTTCCACAGGAACTGAGAACGTAAAATCAATGCAGTTGGACAACGAGGAGAACAAAGTTGTTTGTTTGAAGATGTTGTTTCTTACCATTTTATTGGAAAGGAAGGCTGTGGAAAAGGTCAGACAACTGCCATTGTCTTACACAACACATGTCAGCAGAGATCTGAACAGAACACTTTCAGATAGGAAATAGTGGGGGGTTGAGGAGGGTAGAAAAGACTATCTGATATAGTAAAGTGAAACAGGGTAGGTTCTCATGAAAAACAGTTTTGGCCTGCCCAAAGCCTTAGGTGAAACTGAGTTAGCACAAATAAAGGCAAAGCTCTGGGTACTGTCATTTTTCAGCATTGCACATACTGCCTGGACCATCTTCCAGAAGAACTGAAAACCAGCAGGATTAAACTCCTGGTATCTTGTATACACTCACTCTCTTGCCAATGTACTGGCCTTTTCAAAGAAGTCTAATGTTTATTGGAGCTCATTAGTTCTTTTAAAAGATATCTTCTTCTCCCTATCCCCTACTACATTTTCCCCTTATTTCAGAGTTGTCCATGATCTCTTTCAAGCTGGGGTCTTCTTTTAGAAAATCTGGAGAGAATCTGGGGTCAAGGACTTTGTTGTCTCCTCTGCTGAAGTAACTGCATTGGTGAGAGGCTGCGAAACTCTTTGGTCTGATCCAGTGTTGTGGTGGTCGTCCGTCCTTCTACTGCTCTTGTCACTTAGTATCTGCTCTGCGTCCTAAAGCCCCCACGCTCCTGTGATGGTTCATACTACAGAGAATTTAGACAAGAGGAGAAGAGAAATAAGGAGTAGCTCTGGGTCAGCAAGTTCCCTTCTCAGAAGAGTTCAGCATATAGCACACTGCTCGTGAGAGCCCCTTCACCGAGATAAACCAACCCTCAAGGAAAACCAAACAGGCAGATTTGAATCAGTGAAGAGTAGACACCTTTAAAAAGTTAGAAATGCCCAAATACATGCAAATCTGACCAATCAACTAACTACTTAGGTGTTTTTCTTCTCTTAATTGGCAGCTTTCTAAAGCTGTTGTTTTTTTTAAAACATCAGATATCCGGGTTGCTCCTGTCACGGTTTAGACCTCAATTCTGAAAAACATGTAAATGTATTACAATTAAACAGATTTTCTTCACTAAACAGGGGCAGTTTCTTACAGAGGTGGAGCTAAAATGTCATTTAAACACGATTTGCACGTACAATGTGCTTCTTATTTACTTGATTCGTGTTGAACCCAGCAAATCGATCATAGCATAGCATAGACTGTAGGGAACCGAGATGATATGACCCTGTAAGAAACTTAAGGGGAACTTGGCAAGATAAATGAAGACATGGTGAAATGTATCCTTGTGTGTGGAGCTTCCTCTACAGCTCCCTTGCAGAATTCAGGGATAAAACAGGCATTTTTTTGAGAACACACCTTCCAGCTAATGACACACCTCTGCTGACCAGGCTCCCCTGGACTATAGCAATGCAAAAGCTTCTTCATAGCACTTCACACTTTGCCCCTTTGCAGTGCTGCAGCAGCTGCAGAGGCTCTTGCTGTGAACAAGGCAGCAGCAGAGCGGGTGGGAGGAAACTGACCCTCTGGGCAGCTGTGCCAGCTTAAGCTGTCTGTAAATCTCACATGAGGCTGCAGCTGGGAAGTGCAACTGCAGCACCTATTGACTCCACAACTGGCTTCGAAGAAGTACGGGTGGTAACAGCCTGTGATGCTTGTGGTGAGGAATGTTTGGTCAGTGCTGTCAAATGTCCTATGACACAGCAGACCCCTGGGCAGCCAAGCTGTTGCTTTGACCCTTGCTTTTCACATATCCCTCCTGTGACTCAAGGACGACTATTGGGACTTTAGAGAGATCTTTATGAGTGCTGATCTCTGTATTAAGGCAAAGTTTTTCAGCTGCATCTACAGTTGTTCGGATGCCTTTATACCACTTTGGCCTTCTAGATCAAGGGAGGGTGGACAAAGTGAAGTTTAGGTTCCAACCGTGTCTGTAGCCCACAGCACTATGCTCCTCTCTAGGACTCACTCTCTGGACCCTTTACCATGCAATTCCCACAGGTCTATGTGAAACACTTACCGGATCATCATAACCTCTCTCCGAAAAATGACCTCTATTTGTGGAATGCATCTCATATGGGTTGTTTGGCTGATATCCTGGGTTTGTATGGCCAGAAGTGGTCCGGACTCTGGGGAACATCATGCTCGGTCTATCATCAGGGACATTGGTGTCGGAATATTCTGACTTAATCAGCCTCTTCTTCTCTGGATTTTGTTTGTGTTTGGCTCTTCAGAGGCAATGAAAGAACAAAGGAGGTTTTAAGACATCATTTAGTGTGCCTTACTTATTAAGTAAGTCAAACTTATTGAGTTGTCCACTCCCACCTTACTTTGAATTCTCAGTCCTGTTCTGAAACGCACAACTGATTTTTACAGCATACTGCATAATCCTTGTTATCACTGTTATAATTGTTACTATTTTATTAGAGTAAGAAGTTTGGCATCCTTTCTTACAGGTGAGGCAAAGCTTCTAGGAGAGACAGAGGGGGACTTTGGCCTCTTTCTAGAGTAAAGGAGTTTCTTACTCCTAGAGTGAAGGAGTTTCTTTCAACAACCACTAGCTCTAACTGACTATCCAGAGGAAGAAATGAGGCATTCCTTAGACTCAGTTAAGAAAAGGTGCCCTCATGCCTGCAGCCAAAGCTGGACACACACACTTGGCACCAGCTTGTGCACCTGCTGAAAAGCGGTGTCTGCTGTGTGTGGTCTTGTAGGCATCTCTACCTGGGCAGTGCTGCGAGCGAAGGCAGAGCAGCTGCTTGAGTATTTGTTGTGTGGACAGAAGTGAGGAGGTGCAACTGCAATCAGACATTTGCCAGTACGCCAGGAATAGCAAGCTTTAAGGAGATGCTTGGCTGAAAATGACAGCTGTATGGAGCTGAAAAGGCCATTCCAGGCCTTGAGCTGAAGTGCTAGCAGGGAAAGCTGCAGAGGGTCTGAATTTGGGCCACACAGTCTTCTGATATCAGCATCCTTCTTCAGTCTTATCTAGATGCCACGGCAATACTGGCTAGGGCAGGATTATGACTCATGGATGAGTTGTGTATTTTGAAGACTTGACTGAAGCTTTCATAGCTGAATTCATAGCAAGAGAATAAATGCTTCTTGGAAGAGCACATAGGTAAGAGCAAATTCTGATGACTGTATGGCTTAAATGAACATGTCTGCCCAACTAGGCCTGCAACCACATCCACAGCCCCACTCCTCTCTAAATTTCTGCTTAGTTCTCTATGAACATACAGCAATGCAGCTTCAATTATAAGAAATACTCTTACCTTGCTGCAATTATAGAGACTGTTATCACTAAAGTCAGGATAATGGCTCCAAAAACTGTACCCACTATTATAAGAATGAGTTCAGTGTCTGGGGAAAATAAAAACAGCAAACAAAAAACATCAATGGAAAACTCATGGTGAATATTGAAAAACAAATTCTGTGGAGGGAGGGAG
>VXAY01005475.1:3694659-3704793 GCA_013399855.1 Oxyruncus cristatus
GGAAGGAAAATAAATACGGAAGGAAAATAAATACGGAAGGAAAATACGGAAGGAAGATTTATTCCCAGGTTCCTTGTGCTTACAACTGTCTGTGGGCACAGAGAGATGTAAATTAAGGATCTACATTACAGACCATCTCTTCTGAATGCTGTTTTGATCACAGCTCAAGTTCCTGATACCATGCACTGAATGGTTTTACACATAGTTGTAGATGAGGCACAGGAACAACTAAGAGGGTTCAGGGGTTCTTAAGCTAGTATTGCTGCTAAAATGTGGAGTTAGGTATCAAACAGGCTCTTTCCATGCCCCAGGCACATAAGGCATAAGATAAATTTCACCCCTTTTTTTCTCCTAACATTTCACTGCTATAAGTTCAGAATGGAGGCACCCCTAAAGGCTGCTACTTGTAATTTTTTTCACTTCAGTCAGATTAAACATTACCAGGTATTTTTCCACATTATAATTAAAAATCAGAAATTCTTGTACTTACTGTCGCTGCAGTTCTCCCCAGAATAGCCCACGGGACAACTACAGGAGAGAAAAAAGAAAAAGAGGAAAATAAAAAAAGATAGTGTCATTAAGCAGATGATCTTTAAAGTTCTTTCTAACCCAAACCATTCTATAATTCTATGATCACAAAACAATAGTATATTTCCCCTTTCATCAGTAATTTCACTGCAAGGTGTGTTCATTACAGGTTTCCTCTTAATATTGAATTCTTTACATTCATTAGAGTAAAACAATCTGAGATTTTCAGAGTGATTGGTGATCTGGGCACTCAAAGTTTCAGGTTCTTAGTCTGAAAAAATGTTAAAAAGACCTAATTTTTCTAAAGAACTACCTACTTTTTTTAAAGAAATGGCTCTGCACCTCTGAGCCACTTGGAATTGCCACACACTGTCTTTATCAAATGCCTCAACATAAGGTCTATAGGGACTGGCCACTCTGTATCTTCCTCCCATACTAGTTTCCCATATTTAAAACATATCAACTTTAGGGTAAGAAGTGTTCAGTGTGCTGCAGCAGTAACAACAAAAAGAGCTGAATTAATGGACATGGGGAGTAAGGTCTCCCTGCTTATCCACCAGAGCAGAGCACAACCAGTCACTCACTCAGCTTCACCAGCAAAGACCAGCTTTCTGCTCTGATCCTGAGCTGACAGAAACACCCTCAGAGAGAAAATCAAGATGAAATAATGTAGGTTTCAAAGTTATCAGGAAGCAGTTCCCACTGATATCAGTGGAAACATTCCAGGGATTTGATGCAAGTCTTGCTCTAATGCCTGTTGCTTGCTAAACAGTTCAGCATACCAGTTCCCACGGTCCAGTTACTCTGAAGGCGTAGGTTGTGTTTATGTAGTGAAGTAATTTATCCTCTTCACTGACTCATGGGCCTCCTTGGCTTTCCTCTCAGGTACTACGAATGCCCACAAAAGACTAATGCCATAACTTGGGATACCATGGGAAATTTTCCACCGGTGAACCACCTTAGGCACCTCTCTGATTCACACAGCTGCAGCCTGTTCCTCTAACTGTGGCTGACCCCGTGTTAGATACCCCTCTCCCCTATCTTTGCCTAGAACACAGGAATGCAATAAAAGGCTGAATACTCACGCTACGCATTTTCCACCCTTATCTTCAAAGTTAGCCATACATTTGCACGTTGGAGTCCCTCCTTCTATTGAGCAGTACTTGTTTGCTTGTGCAGAACAGCTTTCACTGCAAACTGTATTTTCAGGGGGAAAAAAATATGAGTTCATTGAAGATAGCTCCCCCCTAAAATCAAAGTTAAAGGTAGCCCCCCTCCCCGTTTTTTTTTATTGCACTGAAAACACACACAACTCTCTCATTCTTCAAAGCACCAGGAATGGCTTTTTTAGGACTATACCTATGTAGGACAGAAACTGAAATACAACAGTACAAAATTAGAAGTAAACTGTCTTTGTTTAAAACCATTCAGCTTCCTCAAAACGGAAATCTATCTAGGCTGCATCTTACATCAGCAAGCAATGACCTGCAGTTTGACCTGACAGTAGATAATTTGTATTACAACTGATCTAAAACTAGATCAGATTTAGACAGGTCAGGGGCCACAAAGGCTGGATCACATCTCACTGGGCTTTATTGCAGTCAGCTTTCAGAATTTTATCATGGGTGTTTGAAATATTTGTTGTTTTTCTTAAAATCTCATATCTTAGACTTTTTTTCAGTTTCTGTAGTGTAAAAATTTTAGTTTCCATAAGAAGAAAATAAGGTACATCTCAGAGTTTTGGAGGATAGCTAGAAATATAAACAGAACACCCATTAAAACATTCAAAACTGTAAAGAAAATAAAATCCCAACAACTAACAGTTCCTAAAAATAACAGAAATCATTCTTCCCACAAAAACCTGTCTGAATCCAGGTAATGCAAACCTAGAACTGTGAACAAGGGACAGAGCTTTAACAGGTCATTGTAGTGCATCATGAGGATTCTAGTTGTGTCAGCATTCCCATAGCTGCCTTCAAGTAGCATGCAGAATTTATTCCCAAAATATGTACAGCAGAGAAGGCTGTGAATATAGGATTCAATTTGCTCCATCCTTTACCTATTTAGGTTTCAGTTCTTACCAAGAGTCTAACAATGCATTTAAAGAATTGCCCACTTGCTGGTTTCAGCGACGATTTTATCAAGCTTTAGTAGTTTTTCCTACTGGAATCGAATTCTGGATGTGTTCAAAGTGAAATGTGAGAATGTGTTTCTATGGCTTTCTTAATAAGACACACATTCCCTGATTTTTAGAGGTCAGCACATTTGCATAGCACCCTTTTTCAAAAAGGGACTGAGACAGGGAATAAGCAGGTCAGACTTTGAAGGATAGATAATGTAGCAAGGTTCTTACCTGAACAAGAACGATCATCCCATTTTGTCCTTTGTAAACCACTTTTGCATTGGCATTCTAGAAACGGCTCTTCTACGCACTCTGTGGTTTGAGTATCACATTGAAACACAGCACATTTCTTTGCCGCTTTAAAAGAGAAACAGGGAGCAGACCTGAGTACTAATAATATTTCATAGAAAGCAGTGCACTTGCTCAGTAAATCATAAACTGATTATTTAGTAATTCTAAAGAAAAAAAAATTGTAAGTTCTTTTCCTGGGACATCAATACTGCAGGTTTTTGGACCAGTCATTTCTTTTCCCTTGCTTTTTACCATTTAAGGTCCTGTTTCCATCATACCTTCTTAATTCCTGTTTCTCAGCCTCCTACAACTGCCTCCAAACCTTCCTGGCTTCCAGTCTATGAAAAGGAAAATTCTACCCATAAGTTCATATTCTGAAAACCCTACAGAAAAAGACCATCCTTATTCCCTTAGTTTTTTCCACAGCTGAACTGGGAGGCCAGATCCCATACAGCTCTACATAGATATAAATATTTGTGGGCAAGCAGCTCATTTCACGAGCAGTGTTAGTATCCTGTTTGCCCAGCACATTGGTCTTTAGGTCTATGACCCAGTGGTGGGAATGGTTCAAAAACCTCAGTGCATGGCACACATTAGAGGGATGTGCTGGTGCTTTGCAAGCTCTCTGGTTTTTTCTATTTCTCTCTCACATTTGGGAACAGCACACAAGAAATGTCATGGTTGCGGTGGATACAGTCACCTCCAGAGACCAAGCTCAGGCTATAAGTCATGAAATGGACACTTTTAATTATTAGCTATACCTTGTGAGAAAGCTAGTTTCAAAATAGGATCATGTTTGAAAAAAAAAAAAAAAATCTGTATTTTATTTAGGAAATCATTCTCCAAGTAATTTAGTAATGCAAGAATTTACTGGTTTAGATCAATCACTTAGCTCTGTAGCTAATCAGTGAGACCTCATTTCAGTTACCATAGCTAATTATAGAAGTCTAAAGAGAGTTTAATCCTATTTTTCAGTAAAATACTGGCTTACTCTCAAAAGCACAATATTTGTCTGTGTATATTTTATACCGATTTTTCCCACCACTTCACACACAGCAGGTTAAAATCACCATGCCATTGCTTACTTGGGAATAAGTATTTTCCTTCTCTTCTTTACACAGGAAGTAGAAAGCCTTAATAAGACAAAAAAGCCTAGCACTGCATGGTTGAATCTTCAAAATTACACAAGACTGAGCATTAAACTCCTTAAAATCAACAAGGCTTATGCTTTGATGGGCTTTCTTGCACACAGAAATCCTCCAACCAGGTCTGAAGATAGGAACCTCTGTTTCTGCTGATTGTTTACTTCCACGGTGAGGAGTTACATACCTTCGTAAGAAGAGACATAGGACGAATTTTCTTCTATTGCTAGTTCTACTGCGTTAGAAACCTCACTTGTCTCACTGGAGTTCTCCTTAAACAGGTTTACCACTGTTACATTCATTTGAGGATCAGCTCTGGTGGTGTTTTTTAGAGATCTGAAAAGCACAGATAGTACCATTTAAAAGTTTCGTGTAATCCATACAGATAGCAAAGACAAGAGAAATTTTCTGCCAAATCTCCCTCTTTCACCTAGCTTCTTTCTTCCCATGAGCTAGGCAATTTCCAAGACACCTGAAAATGAATTTAGGTTGAGTTTAGGAATACATTAACAGCCATCTTTGCAGTAGAACCAGATATAAATAGGTAGCTGTTGGATTTAATGCTAACAACATGGCTCCTTTGTGTGCTGTTGACACACAGCTGACGTTTTTTAACTGAGCTAACCTCAAGTCACCTGCATCGTGGAGGACCTTATCTGTTAAGCCCTAACTTTCACATGCTTGCATCAGCCTGTGGTGTCATCCAGGCATGATGTGGAGAACCCATCCTGAAGCATGGTGAGAATAATTCAGGGTATGGCCACAGTGAATTTAGACGGGTCTGTTTGCAACGTAGAGGTATCTACATAGCACACTAGCTGAGCTGGATTCAGCTGGACATCAGCCTCCCTGGGATGAGGTGAAAACAGCAGTGACTACCCTGTTCTTCAGTTAAACGTCACGCTGCTGGGATGTGCACACAAATATCTCTAAGTGGCAGATTACTGTAGTGCCTTGAGATGTTACTGCACTCTGTGTGTTTGTCACAACTGCTCTGTTGGAAGTTACTGCCCTCACAACTCTGCTGGAACGACACTCTGCTTAACTGCTTAATCCATGGGGTTCACTGAAGGGGCTTACACTGCTGTGTCTGGTACCGTGCCAGGCTCTGCTTGATGTGGCTTAGGAACCACTCACAAAGAAGCTGGCAGAACTCTGGGGACAGTAACCTCTGACAGATGGCGATGGGAAGAGAGGGACATCTCACAGTGTCCACCTAGACCAGCAAAGGACCTATTTCCACAGCTACAGTCACCACAGCTCATTCAATTCAACCTGCTATCAGCAGAGACCAGCAAATGCACAGTGAGATGCATTTTGTATGCCTTCTGTAATAAGGGTGGCTTTTAAATTAACTGGGAGTCTGAGTTGGATCTCCAAGTGCTCACAGGAACCTCAGAGTTACCTGTTACAATTTCAGACGTGTCAGATATCACAGGGGACTGCTAGTTATAACATAGTGCTATATCCTACATGGTGCTGAAAGTGAGACATCCACTGTGGAGCTATGTCAGCCAGCCCATTCCACAGACATTTTTTGGGGGAAAATGGGGCCAGCATTCCAGAAACTTTAAAAATATGAAAAGAATGTCCTTCTTTTAAGGGAAAGCATTCTGAACTGAACTCATCCCATATCCTTTATTGAACTGAGTATTCCGTGGGAACAGATTAAAATGGGGTGTGTGGGAAGCATGTGCTGTGCAAAAAACAAACTGGCAAACTTACTGAATTCCCACGATGACAGTCTCTACATAGCCCGGTAACTTTTCGAAGGCCTTTTCAAACTATAAAAAAAGAAATGAATCGTGGTTAAAGGAAAGCAGAAACATAGACCAAAATCACATGAAACACTGAGGCTTCAGCTGTAAAGTTTTAATCCAGAACATGCAACTTTAGGCACAAATAAAGCAAGCTGATCAGTTACATACACTGGCAAGGTGTTGCAGAAGAGGAGTAGTGGGGTGGTGCTGTAGAATATTGAAGGACAGGGAATATGGGAGAGCAGTGGAGGGATGGAGAATGAATGTCAGACAGTGCATTAGGATAGCTGGACTGGACTGGACTGGCTGGATAGTTACAAACACTCTTGCAAACTCATTGCTTAGGAGGGTGTCTCCGTGCTACCAGCCAACAAGAGAGAAGAGGGAGAAGTAGGCATCCTTCCAGATGGCACGTGTCCCTAAGATGCAGTGAAGTGGGATCAAGGGGTTGATCTTGTGGGGAGAAGCACAGCGCTGGTGAAAGCACTGGAGTGGAATGGAGTCAGTAGAAAAGTCACTGTTCTCCCTCATCCCATGTGAAGCAGGTAACAACTCGTGGTGGCAGCTGCCACACAAGCAAGAGAGGCACCACGAGAAAATGATGTCTAATTCAACTGAAATGAAAGATAAACTATCCTTTGCAATAAAATTAAAATAATTTTCTATGCTATTTTCACTTTTGCATTCTATTACTACATTATGCCTATTCTAGTCCTACATATCGTGCTCTTCTGTTGCCATGCCATGAACAAATGCTGGACAAAAAAATTGAGGAAAATATTTTTAAACATTTGCAAGGAACAATTTTTGGCCACTTTCTAATAAAACATTCACAGGAAGCAATATAATAACAGTCAGAAATTGATAACCAGTTTTGGTGATTTCTGATTAATATCTGATGAATATTTTTTTATCAGATGTCTAGTAGAGGTGCATATCTCTTCCTTACTGCCAGAAAGAGACAAAAGCAAATCCACTTGTTTCAACACAACAGTATAAATTAAACTGTTCATCTTATTTTTCCAGGAAATCTATTATAAGATTTTATGCACAGTCATAGAATACTCAAAATGTGTAGTATCCATTTAATTAACAGCATTAAAATACTAATACTGGTAGGCTTATGGAAGAGGCCTTTTATTCAGGTATTTAGAAACAGCTGAACAACCACTGTGAAAAGTTTTTGCTGTGTGGAAATGATAATTTTCTTTAAAAAAAAAATAGTTCATTTTTACTCACACCCACTGATTATTATTGAGCCTCCAGCAAACAGTGCAGTTCAGAAACTCAATAGGCTGGAGAACTTCACTCAGCCCAGTTGTTTCTGGAGAGGGACTGGTGAAAGATGCAGAGCAATTTATTTGAGAACTCCCCAGAATGAAAGTGGTACTAAAAATGCAGGCATTACTTAAATAAGGTACTTCACTTCACTTCAGCAAGAGTCATCTGAGGGCAAAATTCAACTCTTTTACAAGTAGGTCTAAACTAATATGAAGAGTTCTTCCAAAGAAGTAGTTTTCTCAAGTGAAACTCTTCTAGGCTCCACATTAAAGGCAGTGTGTGTCCGCTCTGCATAACACCCAGTACAACATGAAATATACAGAAAAAAAAACAATATTGTCACTCACAAATTCTGATACAGCATTGAATACCACTTCATATTCCATGGAATTTACAGTTTGAACACTCTCACTGTAATTTCCTTTCACAGTGATGAACCCTGGGTATGCATCCCCTGAAATGAGAAGAGAAAATAAAAGTTAGAAAGCATTCAAGAAAGTCAGGTTTCACCTTGGAGTTCTCCAGCTTTCAGTGATGGGGAATTACAGTGCGGAAAACAACCAGTGCTTTTTTTCATATACTGGAGGGATCGGTAGGGGACAAATGTTTGCTTAATCAATCTAGTCACAAGGGGGGGTTTTCTCTGGCTACCTGGTAAGAAGGCAGGATCCTGGGCTCAACCAAAATGTCCTGACTATGAAATTGAATAACATTAAACTATCAGTATGGCCTGAAACTAAAAGACTCTCTGTGAGGTGTCACAGCATTTAATGAGAAAACATGTATATTAAGGACTCCAAAACTGCATCTCCTTAGCAGCTAACATGGTTCACCATATCAGAGAAAGTAATTCAGTATCAACCTGCTCCTTAGGCCTCACAAGTAAATTTGAGAATCTTGCTTGCTGGCACTTAAAATAAGAAGCCCTATTTGCTCACACACTTGGTCCTCAGCAGCATCTCAGAGATGCATTTCAACAGGACTGTGATGAGTGTTTAGCAATGGGGAAATCAATCTGGTTTTTCAGAGGTCTTCAGGAGTTTGGCCTCTTTTAAATCCTCACAACTGATATCGATGTCAGGTTTACACTTGCGTTTTTTCCTGCTTTTCACTCATTTCAATCTCCAGCATCCCTGACAGAGAACTCACCTTTTCCTAGAATATTAACCTCTTTGGCTATCACTGTTTTGTGAGATAACAATCTAGGTCATTGTAGCAGTGGCTGTCTGCAAAGCAAGGAATTGCTCAGCAGTCACTTTCCCAGATTGAATTATGTTTTCAGTTATAACATGAAAGCAAGAGATATGGGAAGAAAAATTCACCTGAGCAGGTAAATAAAAACATAGATGCCCTTCTGCAACTCACCTTTGTAACAATTCTTACTCTCATTGCTGTAGTAGAATCCATATTCGCACTGGCAGGTATAACTGCTGTTTAAAGGAACACATTTAGCAAAATTTCTTCCACAAGGGTCTGAAATGCAGAAGTTCTCTGATACAAAAATGAAAGATATCAACATTAGTATTTCTATGAAATTGCGATAGCCAGTTCATATGAAAAGCAATTCATATATTGAATAGTTCGTGTCTACTTCTACCAAAGGAATCTACCAAGTATGTTTTAGAGAGTATAGATGTGATTACAGAGCACACAGCTGTATCTTGCTTGCCTAATGTCTGTATAGTAACTGTTTTCCCTCTACAATCCAGCAGAATATCACAGTGAGGACTCGGATGAATTTCATTACCTGTCATATTGAGCATTCACAACACAACTCTACTTAATACAACTAAAACCAAATCAAACAAAGAAAGTATATCAAGGCTTGCCAAAATCAATGACTGCTGGAAAAAGGCAGACTACAATAGCCTGTGAGTCTTTAGTACTGCACTGGTGCATACTTGCCTTATTATGACAAAATGTCATGGCAGGGTCCATTACTGCAGACAGATTATTAAAATAAGGACTCCAAAGTTAATTATCATGGTATATTTTCTCTGAGCAATTATACATTCTGTAAAGATTTTAGAGTATATATTTTATATCTATCACTAATTTAAATGGTTAATAAGTAATTAAAAGTCATATTTCAATAAAAATTATACATAGAGTGGTATTACAGCTCCCTTCCAAGACATCAAATACTGCGTTTCACCCTGTCTGGTATCTTTCACTTAACTCCATAGGTATGTTCTCACAGATAAGACATTTTCTGTGCAATGGGGAAAAAAAATAGTAATTCTTATTCAATCCCCAAAAAGCAAAAAGAAAAACATTTAATGAAGCTACAATGCCTGTAATGTTTATCTCCAGATACTGTTTCCAGAAACACTACTGAAGCCAATATTTTTTCCTGATGGAAGAGATCCCAAGTAGAAAGAAACAACCCTTGTGAAATCATCTAAACACTGTCCACTTGCATCAAGAGCCAGCAGGGAACAGTGGTGGGGAGATGGAGCATTAAATGGGAACAACTTATCTACTCTGGAATGCCCTAGCGGGATGGGAGATGGTGGACTGTGGAGAACACTGGGAAGGAAAGATGCACAGTTCCTCAGAAAAGGCCTCTGGCCTCGGCCCCATGCTGCCGAGTGGCCCAACTCCAACCCTGCCTGAGGTCCAAGCAACCTCAGGCACAGCTCCCTGCAGGGCCATGGCAGGGGCTGCCACGGACAAGTCTTTGCAGGGATCCTCTTGCACCCAGGCCTGGTGCAGGAGGCAAAGGCAGCAAGCAGGAAAACAGCAGCCTCCATATTCACAGCCTTCATCTGGGCACCTCTGACTCCTCTGGGAGAGAATCTCAGGGAAGCCTGGGCACAAGCACTCATCCCTGTCTGGGGGCACTGCAGAGCTGCCTGGGATTCAGTTACTCCAATCTGTCCCCAGAAGGGGCTGCCTGAAGAGATTGCTCCTTACCAGTATTATTTGAAGTGGTATTCACTGAAGGGGCAGGTGTTACAGTTTCAGTACCGCCTCCTGATGAAGAAAAAAGAAGAAACATGGCAGCACT
>VXAY01005476.1:0-14050 GCA_013399855.1 Oxyruncus cristatus
CTGTCATGAGCAGGGACATCTTCCGTCAGACTGGGTTGCTCAGAGCCCCATCCAGCTTGGCCTTGAACACTTCCAGGGGTGGGGCAACCACGACTTTCCTGGGCAACCTGTTCTTGTGCCTCACCACCCTCACACCTAAAATCCAACCTAAACCTGCTCTCCTTCGGTTTGAATCCATTGCCCCTTCTCCTGTCAATACACACCCTTGTAAAAAGTCCATCTCCAGCTCTCATGTCGGCTCCATTCGGGTACTGGAAGGGTGCAATTAGGGCACCTTGAAGCTTTCGCTTTTCCAGGTGAACAATCCTAATTCTCTCAGCCTTTCCTCACAGCAGAGGTGCTCCAGCCCTCTGGTCATCTTGGTGCCCCTCTTGTAGACTCACTCCAACAGGTCAATGTCCTTCCTGTGCTGAGGGCCCCAGAGCTGGACCCCACAGTGTTCCAGGTGGGGTCTCACCAGAGCAGGGTAGAGGGGCAGAATCGCCTCCCTCACCCAGCTTCCCACGCTGCTTTTGATGCAGCCCAGGACACAATTGGCTTTCTGGGCTGTGAGTGCCCATTGCTGGGTCATGTCCAGCCTCTCACCCACCAGCACCCCGGGTCCTTCTCAGGAGGGCTGCTCTTGATCTGTTCATCCCCAGCCTGGTTAGTTTTTGAGGGCTTCTCTTGTCTGTGGGGGCTTCCCTGTCTCGACAAGGCTCTGGGCTGTTGCTTGGGAGTCCCTGAGCTCGGGAACCCCCCTGTACAGCTTCATCTAATGCTCATCCCCAGACTTACCTCAGTCGCTGCTGCCGCTGCCTCATCGATGGGCTTAAAATTAGATTTTCTCAAGTTAATTTTATGCAATAAGTGCACCTGTACTTAAATCAGCTGACTATGAAAGTGAAATATCCAGTGTAGTGAGACTGAAAGTCTTATTTACCACTGAAAGTTTGACTGAAGGTTGCTACTTTAGAGACCTGAAATCTTGCAGTCATATTAGAGAGCCAGCACTGTAGGAAGGGATAAACCAGCGGTGAATTCTCTTTTTTCCCCCTCTTTCTTTCTCCTTAATTTGAAGCTGTACTTTATACTAGGAACTTCAAACTATATGTAGGAACTTAAGGGTCTCTTTATTTTTTTGACAAACACAACACATACTTTTCAAGAGTAGGGGGCGGTACAGATCATTCAACACTAAGGGGAATGACAAACTGTAGTGAGCTCAAGTTACATGTTCTACTTGTACCAGAAAATGACTGTTCTCACAGTTATGGCTGCCTCTTTTTAAATCACAATTATAAGTTGATGGAGCCAGCGGGGGAAATTGTTCAGGGGGTAGGGGTGAGAACTGGAGAAAACAGAGGTATGTGTAGTGGCATTACTGTAATTTACGGTGAGATCAGTCCTTTTTGTAGTTTTACTGACAGTAGAAGAACTCACTTAAAGTAGATCTGCCATTATTTTCCATCTCTGCGCAGTATCAAGGAGGAGACTTACCCCTATGGACATTTATTTGGAAGGATCTTAAGAGATAACTAACTTGTATTCTGACTTTCTAACTGATAATAATTTAGAACTTTGTCTACATTAAAAGGCTCATGTTTTGGCAGCAAAGTAAGGACCCTTATTGTTTGAAACTGAGACTGTCCTTATTGTTGGAAACTGTTGCTTTGTGAACACCATAAATTCATTTTGATTTAAGATAGAAAGAGTTCTGTGTATGTTTGGTGTCAGTGAAAATATGCTGCGCAGTATTTGCATAATTAAGGGAGGAAAAGATTTTTCAAGTTAACAGAATGAGTATGATGTTATTCGCTGACTTGGAAATGGCCATCTTGTCAACCTTTTTCACTTTTATTTAAGAACTTGCTTTTTGCTCTCCATGTAACCAGAGAGTGCATGATACTATCTTTAGTTATTTTTTTTTCCAGTATCATCACAGTTCCTACATATGTAATATAACTTTTGTGTGAATTGTGGGTGATGTTATGCCAGAACAGGTCTCTGTTACACTTCTGCAATATGCATACCAACATGAATATAGCGTTTGTTATCATACATGTCATTTATTCATGGAAACAGATCGGTGCAGTTTGAGTTTTCAGGTAACATGTTGTGCTGTACATTTTTGTCCAGTTTGTCACGTGAAAGAACAAGCTGAAAGGTACAATACAGCTGGCTAAGTTATATATTATTTATTTATGAATAACTATCTCTGGCATTTCTTGTATCTGAAGTGTTAGATTGAGGACAGGGATTGGCATCAAAAAGCCATGGGTCAGTTGATTGCTTAGTTAAAGGACAATGCCAGATTTTAATTTACTAGACAAAACGGGGTTTTTTTGTTACGAAAAATTTTTTTTTTGTTGTACTAAGCAGTGGCAATCAGTAGAATAAATTTGAGGAATGGGATTTCTGTGTTGTCTGTTGGTTTGTTTTTTTTTTTTTTTGACGTAGTGCCATGCTTTGTTCCTCCAGAGGGACTTTTTCCAAAAATCATTTGAATGTAGAGACATTTGGAAGCTTAAGCTCTGTCCTGGCGCTAGGTAAAAATTGGTCTGGGATCTTAACTCCTGCATTTCAGATGATTGTATTTCATACTGTTCCATTGTGATAATCACTGGATTTTGTTTAATTTATATTTTTTTCCTAAAATATAAATGATGTTCTAGACACAAGGACTCGGATATTAATTTCAGGATTCAAAATAGGAAGAGGTAAGGGAATTTACGTGCTTGTTTAGGTACCTAGTCATGCACACTGCTAAGAATATACATGAACATGTTTCTGTATCAAATTATTTATGTTTCAAAGTGTAGCTTTTGTTAAATTTATATCTGTTAAAGATACTTCTAATACTGTGTGCTCATTTAGAGTGCTAACATACTGTATTCAAATCAGTCTTCTTAACCTGTGTAATGTTTTTCTTTCCATCTTTGAAGTTATTCCTTTCTTCTAAGGTGTGGACGCCCTACTAATGTACAGTATTTGCCTGATTGCTTCTGGCTGCACTTAGGAAAGCCCCCCCCAGCTGCAGTGCTACAGCAAGGGATTAATCTTTCTTTACCATTGTTCTAGTTGGTTGTTTACTGTCTGTCTTTTAAGCTTTACTCAATCTTTTTCAGGGAAAGCAAGCATAACATTGCCACTTGTTAAATGCTTGCTTAGAGTGTCTTATCCACAAGTACAAGTTGCTCTTTCCCTCCGCAAAAGTCTGCACTTAGGGAGAAGTTCTTTGGTGTGGAAAAGTAAAAAAATGAAACTCCTGAGTGAAATCCATGGGCTTAGAGATAAATACTTACCTTTTTAAGTAACATTTGCATGCATTTGTTTAATTTGTTGAATGAAATAAGTAATTAAACTGTCTTTTCCTATAGCACTTTCCTTAAACTGATTGCAAAGTAGCCTTGCATCTTAAATCAGTTTATGCTTTAATATCATGCTTTTTATATTGGGTTACCATAAGATGATGATTACTTCACAGATTTTTACTTAAAATCTTGGTAAAGAAAGTTCTTCAGTCTATGCTTATACTGTTCTCAGAGAAATTAGAGAGATGCCCAGTATTTTTGTATTTTTCTCCAGAAAAATCCATATATGCTTTTTCTGTCATTGCAATACTCTGACAATACCTTATTTTACCAAAAGTTTCAGTCTAACTATTATTGACTAAGAGGAGTTTAAATGAAATATGCTTTTTAATAATACATATACTTGTTAACAGTAGCGTTATGCTTGGTGGCACCAGAGTAAATAGTTTATTTTCTTACCAGTTTATCGATTTTTGCGTTTCTAATCTTGTACTTCTCTTTCTTGACTGACTAGAATGAGGTCAAAATCCCTTCAAGGGTCAGGCTATTCCATAAAGAAGACTTGTGTTTATATTAGTAAAATGCTTCATTCATCCTTCTTTCTTTGACCACTGGCCACAAGAAAAGTTGTCTGGACTTGTATAGGCATGTGTCTGAGGTAGTGTAGATGGCACCATACTGGGTAGAAAGGATTCTGGGTAGCTAGTGGAGCAGTTTTCTTCAGTTCACCTTGCTTGTCAGGCTCTTTTAAATTTTTATAGAAGTTACCAGAAGCTGTCTGTGCATATGGACCCACGTGGTATTAAGTCAATCTTGGCAATTGAAAGTTTCATTTCATTATCTCCAAAGTACATAGGCATGAAAAGTGCTGTATTAGTTGCACTAATTTTTAATGTAACTTTTTAGGTATTATCTTAGATGCTGCCACTGGAAATTGTTTATCAGAATTAATTTTCTCTGATCTCTAACAGTTATTCAAATTATGTAAGGTTATTTTTCCTAGATAATAATAGCTTTTGGATTGTGTGATTATGACTTTATGACTAACTTTGCCTTGAATTTGGATGAATTTTTGCATATACAGACAGGATAATGCCTTGGTTTCCCCTTGGTTTTGGTGGGTTTTGGTGGTTTTTTTTTTTTGAACAAAGATGTATTTTACCCTGGCCTTTGTATGTATTCCTTGAATTTTTGATGCCATGGGATGAAAATAAGTGTAGGACTAATTCTGTATGTAAGCTATTCTGTAATCAAGTGTGTAAATGGATTATGGTCTTCAGATGAATTATTTTTGCTGTTTTCCTTTGGGAAGAGGAAGTACATGCTGTCCCCAGGTTTCAGTTCCTCCCTCCATGACTTCCATGTTGGAACCTCAGGTGGACTTCCAAAGCCAGTGCTCTGTTAGAGCATTTAGTCTTCAATCATAAGCATGAGCTGACAGTGAGTTGAGTTTCTGGAGGTGTTTGGAAAGTGTCATAGACATTTGTTTGATCTTTAGAACGGGAAAGTACTGAATGTCAGCATATGTGAAAAGATTTTGGAATCCTCTTCTGTAGTCTCCATTATTATGCCTGATGTTACCTTAAAATATATTCACTGGAAGAGTGAAGACAAAGGAAAAATGAGCTGCTTTTACATCTCTCACAGATTCTTTAGCCACTTATGGCTTCCCGTGATAAGTAACCTTTTTTCGACTTACTCATCCATTATCACCATCTGCAGAGTTTGACAATTTTAGCATTCAAATGGAAAAAAACCAAAATTTAGCTCTCTCCTCACAGCTTTAATCCAAAACCAAAGGAATGAGTTCCCTCCTCCCCCCCCCCCAATTACTTCTTTCAAGTATGAAGAGACCTACACATGGTAAATCCTGAGAACAAAAAGTCTTTCAGGTGCCTGGGGTTTCCTGCGTGGAGATCTCTGAGACATGGTCCTTTCTGACCTTGTCAGCCAAACTTCTTCTGATGCATGTTTGTTGTAATGATTGTTAAGGTGTGTTCTGAAGAATGGAATGAGACAGTGACACTGTAGATGTCATCTCTTTAAAAAACTGTTGCATTTTTATTAATATTGGTACTTTATTTTGATTTTTCTCTTTTAGCAGTTCAATATCCAAAAGTATTTCTCAGTGAATTGCGGAGGAACCAAATTCAAGCGTATAGATACCACTAGCAGGCTGCAGTAGTTAATATTTTGCACTGAAGGACTTTCTTCTCTTTTCACTGCATGTCACACATCCATCTAGTGTTTGAAATTTGTTGTAGGAAGCAATAAGGGTCTATGAAAGTGATTTTGCTTTTAAAAATTCCTGTGGGGAGACTTAAAGTATACCTGGAATACAATTATTATGATAAGTAGCTGAGATGGTGTTGGTTTATTTACTTATACCTCGCATGGATTGTCAGATCCTGTTTAGGCTGAGCCTTTTCAGAGAATATTTTCTGTCTGTAGTTTTTGAGTAGTTTGTATCAATGTGTGATTGAACAGTTCTGTTGGTAACAGCTGTCTCTTTGAATGCTAATCATCAATTCTTTGATCACTCTTGAAGTTCATGAGTCAAAGGTAAATATAAACAGCTTTAGTTAATAGAAGACGCAGCTTTCTTTGTAATTTGCTGCTTTCTGATCTTCTACTGTGGAGTAGAAAAGTTATGCAGTATATCATAGAATCATTATGTCCATGTGAAGTGCTGTTATGACTCCTTGCAGCATAAAAGCCATTGAGTTATTTGTCTGCTTTCATACTAGTTTTTAACAAGGTGTCTCTTCTACAAAAAACCCCAAGAAGCTGATCTCCTGTTTCATTCTACAGATTTTATTTTTCATTAAATCTATTACTTTGTTTCACTTGTTTGTTAGTGCTGTCTTTTTTACTTGAAGTTGGCAAGAGCTAGTTGGTTAGCTATTTGTTTTCTGTTTCAACTTATTTTTTTTCACTAATATTACCTGTAAATGCTGACATCAGTGCCTTGTTTTAAGGGATTCTGAAGACCTTTGTGCAGAGATCTCAATGCAGAGTGTATCTTCAACTTCTTTATGGACTAAAACTAACTTTACTGAGCTTGAATACAGACTATCATTTTGAGAGATCTTACTAATGTATGCTGTAAGAATAGCAGTTGAGAATTTTGTCTGTCAGGCAAGTTGGTGGATCTAGCTCTCGTTACACCAGCCTTTTTTCCTAAAGAGTTTTCTCCTTGCTCTTCTGCTACATTAAGCCTGTACTACCATAAAGTTGCCTTCATCAGTGATTTGTGCTAATGTTCTGTACTGTTAAAATAGTCACCTGATTTGTAAGGAATTTTTACTTCAAGGTGGCCTTCTCCAGCAAGGGGTGTGACAGTTTGCAGCCTGTCATTGCTTAAACTGCAAAAGTGAGGTTGTCGAGGCCCTTGCCCAAGTGAAACTAGCTTCATGGTGAAATTACTTTGTTGCCTTAATAATTGAGACCTTTCAGCTCCTGCCTACTGCTGAGCAACTTTTTCCTGTTTTTAATAAACCAGCAAATGTCATGTCACAGCAGTGATTAGGTCACAGCGAAGAATTCAGTTGTAAGTGCTGAAGTCTCTGATGCTGTTCTTGTCCACTGGATTTTACTGTCTAGAGTCCTTGTCGCTTAAACCAGTGTCCTGTTGCAGTATTAGGACACTGACAGACAAGATAGTGATGTTGTAATGGTGTTGCTCTGCTTTTTGGTTAGACTTTGCAGAACTACCTGTTAAGAATATACTTTGATGCGAAGTTTAGAATGATTGAACTGTGTTTTATGTGTACTATGAGGTTTCCTTGAACTGTGACACATTATTAGATTATGCAGTGAAAAAAACATCTTAGCAGTTAAACTTTGGAAATCTTTTCATTACTGCAACATTGACAGTGAAACATAAAAATAAAACCACAACAAAACCAACAACCTGAAACAAAACAAACCTCCAAACCAAAACCCAACAAATTGCAAATATTTTGATAATTTTTGATAATTGCAAATATTTTTTCTGTGAACTGTCATTTTATTGTGGAAGATAATGCATGTTTTCGTTTGCTAGACATTTAACTCCTTCCCTCCATTCCTACGTGCGTTCTGAACAATAGATCTAATGGTGACAAGGAAATGAAAATAAGTGGAATGTGTTGGCTTTAAAGGTAGAATTCTTTCTGCAAGTTTTCAAACACTATTATCCTGCTGAAAATATTGTGAACCATTTTGAACTGGAATGTTGGAGCAATCTTCAGTCATTGTCTGAAGGAAAGGAAACTTTAGAGATGCCAGGCTCATGTCTCTGTTATAATTTCATTAAGCCTGCCACAAGGAGAGTGGAATCTTTCCTTCTTGAAACAAGACTGATCCCAAATGCAAACATACTAAGACAAATTCAGAACATGTGAAATGGGAGAGACATGGCGAATGAAATCTAGTTACGAATGTCTTCTGTGTTTTGGTAGAAGATACCTTCAAACCTCTGTTCTGTCTGCTGGTTCTAATCGATAAAGCACCTAATTACTGAAAAGTTGTAAAGGTAAAAAACTGTTATGGCTGTGTTAGAATATCAGTAGTTTAGAGCTGCTCTTTATGTTCCTGTTCTGATTTATTATGGTAAGAGTGGTATGGTCAGTGAGTCAAAAAAAGCTCAGAGCTTAAAAAGCTAGAGTTACTGTATTGGAGGGGTTTGTGTGCTTATTGGATGAGTTCAGTTTTTTTGCCTCATCTTTATAATCCTCCTTTGTTCAAACCACTGTTTTTCTCTTTTCTTTCTATTACCTGTTAATGTGTTAATTTCTTTTCTAATTCCTCTCAACTATTCCTTGTTCTACTATTAGTTTACATGCTTTTGTCACTCTAATGGCAGTCTTCATTTTAAGTGCTGTTTACATTGAGGGCTGTACTTTTAGTGCAGTTGACATGAGTACAAAGGGAGAAAAGGAGAGTTCTGCCAGACTTGATTTGTCCAGGTTGCTGGTTTTCCTCTGCCTTTGTAGGGTTGACAAGAGCTTATTCATTGCCCTTGATTCTGCAGAGGACAGATGGCCCTGAGGGTTTTTTGCAGAGCTGAGGAATAGAGAATCTCACAGTTTCTGGACAGTTCTGCAGTTCAGTTGCAGTTGATGGAAATGCCTTTTGGGCCTTCAGAACTGTGAGTGACTATCCACTGTCTTTCAAGTCAAGTTTGTCACATGTAACGAATGGTATTTGAATGAAAGACTTACTATGAGAAACATGGAGTCACATCCTCCTTCAGGCAGACAGCTTCTCCAGCATGGGGTCCTTCCTGGGCTGCAGGTGGATCTCTCCTCCATTAGACTCATTCATATGTCACAGTCCCTTCAGCTCAAGTTCAGACCAAAGTTCCAGCCTGTCCAGTACAGCAGCACGAAATATCAGCAACACCCTGGCTGTCTGCCGGCCCAGGGGCATTGCCATGGCCGTTGTCGAAACGTTCCCAGGCACAATTCGCTGAGGTGGTCAGCAGTACAGCACTACAGCAAGCAGCAAAAGCAAAATGCAGCCAGTAACAAGCACTAGACTCTTAGTATCCAGACAGGAAAGCCAGCCCCATGGCAAGCATAGGAGCCTGCTGATTACTAGGTAAACAGCACTTAGAGATGTAAGTTGTAAATTCAGTCCAGTACATCCCAATCAAATCTGTCATTGTCTTGAAGCCTTGAAGTGGCTTGAAGTGGGCACAAAAAAGGACTGTCCCAGTTTAACCCCAGCCAGCAGCCAAGCCCCAGGCAGCCACTCGCTCGCTTCCCTACCTGCAGGGTGGGGGAGAGTTGGAAGGGCGAACACTAGAAAACTTGTGGGTTGAGATAAAGACAGTTTAAGGAAAGCAAAAACCACATACACAAAGCAAAACAAGGAATTAATTCACTGCTTCCCGCGTGCAGGCAGGTGTTCATCCATCTCCAGGAGAGCAGGGCCCCATCACGTGTAACAGTTACTGGGGAAGACAAACACCATCACTCCAAAAGTCCCTTCTTCCTTCTTCTGTCCCCCACTTTTAGGTACTGATCATGATGTCGTATGGTCTGGAATGTGCCTTTGGTCAGTTGGGGTCACCTGTCCTGGCTGTGTCCTCTCCCATCCTCCCATGTAGCCCCAACTTCTTCCAAAGTGTGGCAACACAAAAGCGGAAGAGGCCTTGGCTCTGTGTAAGCCCTGCTCAGCAATAACAAATACATCTCTGTATTATTAACCCTGACTTCAGCACAAATCCAAAACACAGCCCATACTAGAAACTGGAAAGAAAATTAACTCTATCCCATTCAAAACCAGCACAAAGACTCTAGTCTTTTGTTTTGACACTTGCAAGTCGCAGATCACATGATCCTGATTTTTTTGTTGCATTCTTGTGACTCTTTCTCCATGTTTTCACTTTGACAATTGTGTTTCTTTGAGAGAGGAAAAAGCATGAAAAGTGTTTTCAAAACTGAAGTTTCAAGACTTCAAGTTAAGAGCTGAGGGAATCAAGTACTGGAAGATATGGAGGACTGAACAGGTTTTGGTAGAAATAAAAATAGCTTTTGTGCTCCATTAACTAATATCCTGTTAAATATACTGTTAATACTAAATAAATAATGCAAACTCTCAGGTTTGTTTTCATATTTGCAGAAGTGAGGGTTGTGTCTGATTAAGAAGTCTGCAGCACCTAGTTCAAAGCAGACTGAGTAACTGCTATATTATTGCTGCAATTTATATCTTAAAGAGCTGAAGTTAGAGCAATGGGAAAAGTGTGAGCAGAGTGCATCTTAAAGCCCTCCGGGGTTTCTGGAACAAAAGAATGATTTTGCAAGGCTCCTTATCATTAGAGTTGTATGGTGCATGGGTAGCTAACTTTATATAAGTTACTGTCTATACACTTGAATCCAGAAACAATACAGAATACTTGCTAACCATTTGCAAGTTATGGGGCAGTTCTAGCAACATTTGTTCATCCTTTGTTGTAGTAGCACATAGGCAGTTACTGGATAAATCTGTGAAGTTGAAAGCTTTGGTCACTGAATCGTTTTAACCAAAGTCATGGATATGTAGTTTTTCAGGTTCTTCCAAATCTTTAGGTTTTGTTTGGGTTAGTTAACCATCAGGTTAACTGTTACCTGGGCTTAAATTACATAGGAACATTAAAAAGGGATTGCTGGTAAAATGTGCATTCAGCTCCATTGTAGCACCTTTCTGTTTCTTACCTGATGGTAGCTTCTGGCTTCTCAGTACAGATTTCAGTTTTGACAGCTACTGTTTTACTGCTGTGCTAGTGTATCTGGACCAATAAGTTGAGTCAGGTGACTGAAAACCTGAATTTTAGAGGCCTTTTCATAAATATCAAGAGGAATTGTCTTATGACAATTAGATGAAGATTATTCCTCTCTTTTTCAGAAGTAGCTAATAGGGAAAATTTTTATTTCTGGTAGAGATCTGTAATCACTTCAGATGAAAGATACAAAAATCTTAGTACTCAGGTTATCAGACAGTTGCTCACTAGGGGCACACATTTTCCCTGTCCGATTCGGGTTCTAGAATTGCATTTAATCGTTTTATGTAGCTAGATGTGTTCATTGTAGGATTAAGATATCACAACAATGAAAGTTAAAATATACATATATAAGGGGAAGGAGGAAGGCAAAGATCACAAAAGCTTAAAGTTTTTTAAGAGTTGATGGCACAGGACCACAAGGCTTGTTGCTTCTTTGTAGTGAACCTTTCAAGCCCTTGGTAGCTTGCGTCGATGGAGTCATGGAGCCATCAGTGCAAACGTACACTATCAGTTCAAATGACAACTGGAAACCACTTGGTGTTTTGAGTTGCCCATCTCTTCTGCAAAAGACTTCACGACGAAGACTACAGACTGTTTCAGCTGCGGTTAAGACTTCAAATTACTTTCTCTAAAATACATGGATGGTAAACATTGAAGAAAATTATGTGTGTTCAGATAGTAGAATCCCACTGAAGGTTTGATTCTAAAGAACTTTCTTCTTCATGAGTCTCAGGGCTGGTTCTGATCTCACACTTAAATTACTGGAAGTCAAGAATGTCTTAGTCTCCTTTTGGTCCATGTGAAACAAAATGCCCTTTTAACGACTTGTAAACTACATCTCTAAATTCTCAACTAGGAGGATGTTGGAACATATTATTCCAGGCTGGGATAGGACTCAAGAGCAGTCTTTTCTTGAAAAGCTGCCTGCCTCTAGCAGTGATTTTGATTTCTTCTAATGAGCCAGATTTTATTTAGAGAAGGTCCTAGTAGTGTTCGTTAATGAAATGAAGTTCACTCCTGTGATAATGCTGTGTTTTTATAATATTTTTAAAGACTTCTAAGAACTTTGACAGTTTTAAGACCTCTTCCCAGTTTTATCAATGATTGTAAATGCATGTTGATTGGAAATGATTTTTTACCCTCAGCCCTAAATAAAGAAAACAGCAGAATGTAAAGAGTCATTTGAATGTAATTAAGCTAGTGATTTTTTTGTCAGAAATGGAAAAATGTTTAGTAGGATAAAATCTGCCCAATCAGACATTTTTATTCAAGCTATCTTGCAGAAAATTTTAACTTCTTGTTGCACAGATACTCTTCTGTGCCCTAATATTTGTCAGTTTCTTTTAAGAACTGTGTCAAGACCCTGTCATGACCAACTCATGATCTGAACAACTAAGTATGTTTTAATTGGAAGAGGTGCCTGGAACGGACCTTACTTAAGAGTTTTGAAGGAAGTGGTTTCACAGGCTGTGGAGCCAAGCTAAGGGTGTGTTACTGCCAAATAAAGTTCAGTTTTCACTGTGCAGTGCACCCTCTTGCCTTGGGCATTCTCAAGTGCTCCCTTAACCTTCCTGTGAATAAATGGATTTAGCAGTCCAGCAGAAGACCATCCACGGATTTATGACTCATTCCCAAAACATCCCTAAGCCTTGAAACAGCATTACCTGTCTGGAAGATGTTTTAATGAGACCTTATTAAGAGCTGCTTTGAACAATATAGTGATGAAATTCTAAAGTTCTGCTGATCAAGACAGCTAGGTGGCAGCTAAGGAAATACATTTTCTAATGTAAAGTGCAACAGAATTATTTTCTTGCAAGGAAATTTACGGACAATGTAATCTATAAAAGTTTTTCTAAACAAAAGTTTCACTAACTAAATTGTATTTTAAATGTATGCCTTACTAATCTATATAGAAGAACTCTGTGCACATACAGGTATTATACAGTAGAGAGCATACAGTAGTAAGTCCATTTGATTTAAAAAGATCCCCCAAAATAAAAATGAAGAGTAATAGTGTTGATATTTTAGCACTTTGAGAACATTAAATCACCTTTTCTAGTTGGATTATATTACAAATGTGTCAAGATTCCTTTAGATATTCTATTGTTAAATGAAACATCTGCTTTGGGGGCAATGTGTTTCTTCATTTTCCTGCTGTAGTTCTTCTCTGCTTATGCTGCAGCTACCTAAGCTCTACCAGAATGAAATGGAAATGGCTTACATTACCATAACGTGATTTCCAATAGGTATGTGTGATGCTTGCTGTTAGTGAAAGAATCTGTGTAAAATGGTTCCCGTGGAGGGCGAGGCACTGGTTAAACTTAACACAGGCTGTAGAGGTTTGCACATGGCAGTCAAGTGAGTTTAAAAACTCTGTCCTTCTTTTTAACATAGGAGTGCAAAAGTTACAAAACTCTACCTGTCTTATTACCATGAGTGCAAAAGTTACAAAAGATAATTCTTTGTCCTATGATTCTTTATGTTCAATGCCTTTTTCTCCAAGATGGTACTTAGTCTGTTGGGGTTTGTAAAGGATGGGCATAAAATTCTTGGTAATAAAATTTCATCCTATTTCTAAGTGGGCTTAATAGTGTAATAAACTGACATTATAGCTAAGTACACATCCTAATTTCAGTGATACTGAGTACAAGTAGAGCAGCCAAACCCCAAAGCCAAAACTTGGCATGACACCAAGTTCTAGAAGTGTTTTATTGTGTTCAAACCCTTTTTGTCTCACCCTTTCCCTTCCCTCTGCTTTTGTGCTGCTAACTCCTACTCTACCCACTACATTACTTGTCTCAGAGGTTAAAAGGAGCGAATGATTGAGAAGGCTGGAGTTGAAAAATAGAAAATCCCATTTCCCTTACCAGCTGGCGCTGCAGGTAAAAAAACCCCGAAGTTTTCATGCTATTGCCATAGGGCCACCTCATATGCTCTCACTCTGCAAGTCTCCAGACACGCTGCTCATTGAAGATCTTCTGCCAGACACGTTTTCCCCCAAGACACGGAACTTCAGGATAGTTTAAAAGTTTGGAATTCTGATCCCAGTGATCAGAGTCTCATGCTGATGTGGTTCAGAGTCTTTCATCTGAAATCTGACTGGCTAGCTAGGTGCCTTCTAGTGCCTGATGCAGAAAAAGTTGATGTAGGACAAGGATACCTTAAATGATAGAAATCTATAATACTAAATGTTTCTGTATTTTTGTGGTGGTATGTTCACTGTCGTTTCAGATTTATGACTGTAGTGTGCTGCTTTTGAGGTGCCTACTTGGAGACAAAATAGCAAACCACCGCATAAACAAACACCCTCCCCCCCCCAGCCCTAATATCTTAGTACACTTCAGAAGACTAATGGAAAAAAAGTACCCTCTCTGAAAGTACTCTGAGAACTGGATTAATCTTCTGTTTTCTACATTTTTGGCGAGTTACAGGAATATGTGATTTTTTTATAATTAATGTGTCTTTCTCTAGGATGTTTTTGCCAGTAGCCAGCTCTTTTTTTTTTTTT
>VXAY01005476.1:16944-28211 GCA_013399855.1 Oxyruncus cristatus
CTCTGCTGTCCTTTAGGGTCACAAATGAATTACACCAGCATAAATCCCTCCCTGGGATCACAAGTCCTACCCGGGACACTTGCTCCAGCGGAGGTTTCTCTCTCCGAGGGCCACAGGTCTCCAGCAAGACTCTGTTTCATCTTAAGCCTCCCATGGAGTTACAGCTTTCTCCGTGCACTCCTCTGCTCCGGCACAGGCTCCTCCAGGAGTTGCAGGAGGATCTCCTCACTCCGAATAATCTTCCACAGGTGGCAGGGGTTTTAAAGTCTTTTCCCCTGCTGGAGAGGGAGAGGGGGCCCCCCCGGGCCTCTCCTCTCCCCTCCTATTACACTGACCTTGGAGGCTACATTGCTATCTCTTGTTCTCCTCTGCTCCTCCGGGCTGGAATTTCTTCTGTGCCACCACAGGCTTCTTTTCCGTTTTCTTAAATATGTCATTCACAGAGGCATTACTAGAACTTGTGATTGGCTTTTCTCTGGAAATCTACCTGGAATTAATTATTTTTCCACCCCGGGTGGGGGCGCTGTTAAACCCGTGACAATACTTTTGCTTGGCTTTCTAGCCTTTGTCTCTTTATCATGAATAAATTGTTTAAAAATATAAGAGCAATGTGAAATGGCTAGTGAATAGTAAGAATTTCTAACTTAAGTATCTGTCTATCATAAAGCTCATCACTGAAGAACTCTCTTGGAGAACAATATTGAAGATCAAGTTATACTTACTGTGTGTAGGAAATTTTACTACAGAAGTATTCAGACAGAGCTTATTTAGTTTGCCAGGTGGTTGCAGGGAGGGAGAGAAAAAACATTTCACTCATTCGTCTAGTTATGGAACCAAGGCTAGAGATGGAAAAAAAAAAAAGGCAACCCAAAACAACAAAGCCAAAACAGCCGTTTCAGTTACCAATTCACATAGTCACTTTAAAACCAGGATTATAAGCTTTGGGCTTTTAAAATTTTTTCTCTGGTATCCTTATGGGAATAGTAATACTCTTGTATGAATTAAAAATTTTAAGATGTCTGTCTTGACACTTTTACTTGCTGTGTACAAAATAAGATGGGGTTTTGTCCTTGTTTTTTTTTGTTTGTTTGTTTTATTTGCTGTTCAAAACTGTGCTTAAAACAAATAGACAGAGACTTGGGGAATATTTCAAGGTGAAAAATGTGATAGCAGTCTAGTGCTTAAGGTATTGGTGTGGTTGTTCTCTTTCCGTCTTTCCTTTTGCTTGGTTGTGTGACTCAGATTTTGTGAATGTGTTTTGTAGGCAGTGTTCTTGATGCCAGGAGACAGTACCTCTGACACAAGCATCCAATAATTCAAGATACTGGGTAGAAATCGGTAACTTGCCTGCGTCTTATGAAGTTATATCTTCTAAAGAAAGCTTCTGATTTTTAGAGAACAGTGAAATATCCCAGCATCCCCACCCACCTCCTCCTCCTCCCCACCTTCAAAAAAAAAAAAAAAACACCAAACAAAAAACAAACAAACAAACAAAACACCAAACCAAAAACCCAAGTATTGGGATATGTAAAAACAAAATAGGTGCTGATATTAGCTTGGTGTAGGAAGGTATGGTGACTTTCTAGTCCCTTCATGAATGATTAAGTACATTCTGATAACTGCATTGTATAGGCCTTGTAATGTTCTGGTTTTTAATCTTGATTGACTAACTTGATCTCCTTCAGTGACAAGGAGACCTGCTTAGTGGGTGAGAGAAAAGCTGTGGATGTTGTTTATGTGGACTTCAGTAGAGCCTTTGACACTGTTTTCCACAGCATTCTTTTAGAGAAACTGGCTGTTCATGGCTTGGATGGGTGTACTCTTTGCTGGGTAAAAAGCTGGCTGGATGGCCAAGCCTGGAAAGTGGTGGGGAATGGAATTAAATCCAGCTGGCCATCAGTCACAGGTGGTGTTCCCCAGGGCTCAGTATTGGGGCTGGTTCTGTTTAATATCTTTACCAATGACCTGTACGAGGGGATCCATTGCACTCTCAGTCAGTTTGCAGACAGCACCAAGTTGGGTGGGAGTGTAGATCTGCTGGAGAGCAGGAATTCTCTGCAGAGGGATCTGGGCAGGATGGATCAATGGGCCAAGGCCAATGGTGTGAGGTTCAATAAAGCCAAGTGTCAGGTCCTGCACTTGGGCCACAACAACCCTGTGCAGTGCCATGGGCTGGGGGCAGAGTGGCTGGAGAGCTCCCCCGCAGAAAAGGACCTGGGGGTGCTGGTCAGCAGTAGCTGAACATGAGCCAGCAGTGTGCCCAGGTGGCCAAGAAGGCCAGTGGCATCCTGGCCTGTATCAGCAATAGTGTGGCCAGCAGGACCAGTGCAGGGATTGTCCCTCTGTATTTGGCACTGGTGAGGCCACACTTCAAGTTCTGTATCTGGTTCTGGGCACTTCTGTTCAAATACAACATTGAGATGCTGGAGTGTGTCCAAAGAAGAGCAGTGGAGCTGGGGAAGAGTCTGGAGCACAGGTCTAATGAGGAGCAGCTGAAGGAGCTGGGGTTGTTCAGCCTGGAGAAGAGGAGGCTGCATGGGGACCTTATTGCTCTTTACAGCTACCTGAAAGAAGGTTGTAGCCAGGTGGGGGTTGGCCTCTTCTACCAGGTAGCAAGTGACAGAAAAAGAGGAAATGGCCTCAGGCTGTGACAGGTGAGGTTTAGATTGGATATGAGGAAAAACTTCTTCATGAAAGAGTGATCAGGCATTGGACCAGGCTACCCAGAGCAGTGGTAAAGTCACAAACCGAGGACATGTAAATGTGGCAGATGGGGACATGGTTTAGTGGTGGGCTTGGCAGTGTTAGGGCAACGGTTGGACACAATGATCCTAAAAGGTCCTTTCCAACCTTAATGATTCTGTGATTCATTGATCTTTAATGAAATTCACTTACAACTGTGTTTTAAAATAGTGATTATGAAGGAACTGACATTGGGCTGTAATTGGCTAGAAACTCTGTGGAGAATGATTGGTTATAAAAGTCAGGCTGTTAAACCACACTAGTTGTGGCAGGTGACTTGGGCTGGAATAAACGTGGGTGAAGAGGAGTAAGGGGATTTAGAAGGTCAGACATGTGAAGATATTGCTAGTCAGTACATGTAACTGTCTGTGCCCAGTGTATGATCTGTGCAATCTCTTCTGCCTTCTTAAACTCCTTTCTAACTCCTTTGTGGGTGAGGGATGCTCTATTCTGTGTGCAGGTGTGTCTGGGACCGGGGGCCTGAGAGGCAACAACTGCGAGTCAGACCGTGAATCAGGTGGCCCAGAGTGCCAGCAGCTGGAGAGACAGGCATGAGTGGACTGAACTGCCATCAACAGGAGTGGGACCTCAGGTCACTGGAGCCCATGTATCCATGGGGCCAGGAACTGGAGCAAATGAGGCTCTGGGGTGTTACACAGCTGGAGTGGGGCCACATGTGGGAAGGACTGTTCTCAACTGCCAGTAACTGGAGACACTGGAGTGAGCCAAGCCAAGTGCCAGACAGTGGGGTGGCACAGAGGCCTGTGTGTCCATAGTGACAGCAATTGCAGTAAGTGAGTGCTATTACTGAAGAGTCAGCCAAGCCAGCCTCCATGGACAGGTGAAGTGGCCGGGTGTGTAAATCATCTACAAGGGGCACACCTGGGGAGGAGCTGTTGGGGTGGTGACCGAATGAGTCTGGCTGCCTGCCAGGGACACCGTGGCAATCTCTGTGGGCGACACTGATGGTGAATGTGTGTTTTTCTTTTTTTTTTTTTTTTTTTTTTTTTTTCCCCCTGTGTTCTAAGACATGTACCTGCTTTATGGAAGTTAGGATACTGGTGCCATCTGGTGGTGTTAATACATTCCCAGAAATGAAAAAAAGGAACTCCATTGAGATGTGAGAAATTGCTGGCAGGATACTAAAAGAGTGTAATGATGCTGTTGAATTAAGTCATTAAAGGCTGCACATGCACTCACAACTTGGCTTGCTAAAGCAAATTTAATCTTTAATCTATTTGTTTCTGCTCAGCAGAAAGGTTTGTTTCGAGTAGTTTCTTTCATTAAATAGTGCTTTGCAAACACAACATAAAAGAGTTTTGTGGGAGTTAACAATATTTTGAAACTCAGTCTGAAAGATTACTTCTGATATTGCATTTTGCTAAACACAGGACAATGTTCTCACTACTAATATGTTTTTGAAGTCACTGTTTTGTTTTTTAAGTGGGTGGTAATCTGACAAATTGGCAAGAGCAGTCACAGCACTTGAGCAAAGAAAATATTAGCTCTCAATTCTGTTAGTGTGCACACTAACAAGTCTGGATCAGGATCAGTGGAACAATCCACTTGCCCAGTCTCCATGAACCATCAGTGTGTAGAAATGAACTGAATTTGCCTGTCTTTAGCTTTTGTAGTGCATCACTATTGTGCTGTAACCTGAATATGAAGAATATGGTGATGATTTAGGACCAACTGATTTAGGGTTTTTTTCGTCACAAGTTGCCAGTTTCTTCTTCCAGGTAGCCTTGTCCTCTTCAAGTAGCAGTGAGGGAAGAAATTCCTTTTGGAAGACCGTTACTCAAAATTTAGTTGCGATGTGCTCTTGAAACAGGGATAAGCCCCTGAGCTGGTTTCTTCAGAAGCAGTGTCACTGACTGCTCTGATCTCCACATTTTGCTGCAGAAATGCCTCATGGAGTTTATTCTACTGTCTGTATGAGAGGCTTTCCATCCTCAGTGAGGGTTGTTTGTTTGTTTGGGTTTTTTTTGTGGGTTCCAACAAAAGAGCATCCTGTGCAACACTGCACTGCTTTCAGTTCATAGAAATTTATTTCTTTGAATGCAATCCAAGAAATTCAGAGTGGAACTGCTAAGACATTTTTGCTTGCATTGTTCTGAAGTTCCTGTGTGGTGCTGTCATTAGTATCTTGTTGTGTCATTGCATTTGTAATTCTGTTAGCAGCATAACAGTAATTACGGGCTATGCCTTTGCTTTTTTTGAGCAGGAAGATGAAACTGGTAATACTCTTTACCTGTTTCTGTAACATCTGAATGTTCCCTGTATTGAATCAATAAGAAAAAAATTCTTCTTCTGTCAAACTTGTCTATTCATGTGAGATTTATATCACCTTTAGCCAGGGTGTGAAGGTCTTCTTTTTTACTATTTTTTAAAAAAAATATAATTTTATTCTGGAAAATGTCTAGAGATTATGGAAACACAAATTATTTCCCTGAAAGTATTTTTTGAAGATTAAGGTACAGAGAGCAGATTACTTGCAAATACAGCTTGAGAACTGAGAATACTGCTCATCTGGCTGGATCTTCAATCTAAAATCTCTTTTTCTCCTTTTTTTTTTTTCCACTGAGGATCTAATTTTGACAGTCCTTTTCCCCTTTTCTTGCTCACAAGTGCCTCTGCCCCACTGATATCTTAGTATAGATACCTAAATACTTTCAGGTGAATTTAGTGAGCTAAGTATTAGTCTGTGGCAGCTGTGTTTTGAGGAATTTTGGATGTTAACTTTCAGACTATTTTTCTGTCTTTTCAGGTCTCTGGATGGCAGACTCTGAAAAGAAATGCTGTTTTAAGAGGTATGCCTCATGCAGGCCAAAATATTTCAGACTGGTGTCTATATAAATGATAAGGCCATACTTCTGAGGAGTCCCTCTGCTGGTCCTCTCTGTAGTCTTGCATGAATAATAGTTTTCAGTGCTGAATTCTCTCTGAAGGGTGAAAGCCTGTACAGAGATATGCAGGCTTGTCTTATTAGTGGCACAATTTTAGTAGAGGGACCTGTAACACAATACATTTTGCTTGATCATCTTAACAGAAAATTGCCTTAGTGGATCAAGTGGATGGAGCATAAACAAAGTGAGTTGTCTTTCTGACAAGTGCATATCCCCTTCCAGCCTCTCCCAACTCTGTGTGTGGGTTTTTTTGTTTGCTTGTTTGTTAATTGGGAATATAGTCCAGATGCTTTTGTAGTTGTCTTCACTCAATTCCTTTCAGTGTGATATAAGACTCAGCAGACAGTAAGAGGCTAACACTGTGCCAGCAGTGTGGTTTAAAATAATGTCAGCTGGAACCAAGATGAAGAAATACTAATATTTTTGCAAAAGATGATTTTTTCATACTAGCTGAATGTTTGGAACATTTTCTGTGTTTGTTTGGGGTTTCGTGTTCCAGCACTTAAGGAAACTGCCTCTTCTCTCTCCATTGTTGGTGTATTGTTTCTGAGTAATTCATTGCTTGGCAGCTGTTAAGAAAACAGTCTCTTCAAAATGGAATTCTTCTACCAGGTCTACCATCCATTTCAGCGTTCCTAAGTGGCAGATTTTAGAAAAGCAAGCTTTGTCTTTGTAAGAGGAAGATTGGTCCGACCTAATCTTTTCAGGGCTGCCCTTTTAATTTATTTTTGTTAAACAGGACTTCTTAATTCTTTTTTTGACACTTAGGAAGGTTTCCTACTTCTTTAAAGCACCGTACAGTGCTGATTTGTTTTGTTCTGACTCAAAAATAGTTCCCAGGGTGAAGTACTAACAACTTGGGTTAAAAGTGGCTCTTCTGCTATTGACTGAGATTTTGGTGTTGCTGTTTTTTATGCAGTATTTACAAAGTCCTAAAGAAAGAGATGCTAAGAGTCAGTGAAAATGTTATTATTGCTTTTTGCAACACGGCCTGTGGGTGGAAATCAAGATGATGATGCTACCCTATTCCCAGAGGTGCACTCTTGTAGGGTGAGAGGCATTGTACCAACTTGCAATGCAGGATGTTCCTATGGGACCATAGGAGCATTTGTGCCAGTGAGAATGGTCAGATCCTGGAACAGGTTGCCCAGAGAGGCTGTGGAGTTTCCTTTCGTGAAGGTTTTCTGAGTGGAGCAGGAGTATGTCCACAGTAACTCAATTCATTTGGACCTGCTTTGAGTGCAAGGCTGGATTAGAGCAGTTCAGAGAGGTTACTCCGTTACATCCATGGTATCATCCTGTGGATTTATGTGACCTACTGAGGGGATGCTTTTTTTGCATTTTACATTTCCTGTAAAAACAGTTGAGGCTCAGGTTTGTGTGTTTTGATGCGCTGTGGTGTGTCTTTTTGGGGATGGGCTTCTTTTTTTGGTTGGCTGGGGTTTTTTTAAGCAGCATTTGTTGAGTTGAGAAGTGCTTCGCAATTATAGAATTGAGGAACAGCTTCTTCCTGTTCCACAACCTGTTCTGAGTGAAAAGGGTTGTACTTTGGCTCAAGTGTCCGCTTGTTGATAGATATAGAGTAAGACTCTTGACTGCTTTTAATCAAATGTCGCTGTTCAGTCGGTGAATCGAGAGTCTCAAAGTTATCGGCAGTTATTACAGGTTGGAGATTGCCTGCTCTAGTAGGTTACTATTTGAGCAGGTAAATCTGTTTAGGAGAACTCCTGGGTTTCTGTGTCATACAGATTTGCCTTTACTGTCTTTGACTGTCTAAAAACTAAATCGAGGTCTAATATTTCTGTTGTCCACTAACAGCCATGGAGGTTTAATGGCACATTGAAATAGTCTGTTCTATAGGCTTGCTATTCATACTAAATCCTGCACAGCCTAGTGAGTTTATAAAGTCTCTGTAAAAAAAGGAAGTCTCAATCTGGAGATATGTTTTTGGTTTGTTTGGTTTTTTTCCTTAAATTTTTAGGCAAGAAGACATCAGCCTAGCTCGTGCTTTGGAAAAGTAAACTTACCATCTCCTACTGTTACTCCTTCAAGCTGGTGTGTGTGACTTTAACATGAGCCTGATTCTGTGAGTTTTCTTTTTAAAGCAGCCAGTTTTAGATGTTGAGCTCATGCTGACTTCTTTGAGCTGATGTCTCTATGATTACGACTGCATAACAGTTGAGATCAGTCAGAATAGTAACAAGTTCAGCTTATGTGTGACATGGATAGGCTAAGGTAGTGTGATAGTGTAGTAAGTTTATAGGTTCAGGTTGGAAAAGACATCAGGACATCATGTCTAGTGACAAGCAGCACGACCCAAGGCATGAAGCCTCCGGTTAGATACTGGGGAAAGATTCTCCACCTGGAGGATGGTTGAGCGCTGGAACGGGCTCCCTAGGGAAGTGGTCACAGCACCAATCCTGACAGAGCTCAAGAAGAGTTTGGACAATGCCCTCAGGCACATGGTGGGATTGTTGGGGATGTCCTGTGCAGGGCCAGGAGTTGGATTTGATGATCCTTGTGGGTCCTTTCCAACTCAGGTTACTCTGTGTAATCCAATTGCTCAAAGCAGAGTAAGCTGAGGTCAGACCAGGTGGCTCAAGGCCTTATCCATATGCCTGAACAGTTCATGCTCTTAAGCTACAACGTTTCTTGGGAATGTGTATTCACAGATGGACTTCTAGACTTTTGTTGTTTTCCTGGTTAGGGTTAGGTTACTTGTTTCAGAAGCTTATGAATTCATTTTTAGCTTTCTTTTCAGCATATGACTATTTGATAAATGAGAAGGTGAGTTCTGCGAAGGAGACCACCTGGAATTCAGATTTTAAAAAAATCTCATTTCCATTTTCAAAGGGACAGTGTTTAAGGGAGAACTGGATTTGTCTGGAAAATAGAAAAATAGGTTGGGTGGTTCTTGGTCAAACTTGATGTTTCGGATGTGGTGTAGTCTTGCTGTTTTGTTCTAGTTTGTATGAGATTACTGATATGGATTAATTGCATGTGCAGAAGCTGTCAGTAGTCTAAGCAGAAGGATGTCACTTCATTCACAGTTGTTCAGAGGAATCCAGTACCTGGTAAACATGCTTTTCTTCCTTTCTTTGTGTTACTACATGTTATTATAGTGAAAGTAGCTCCTTGAGAGTGCTACCTAAATAACAAAAACAGATGCTGAGACTTCTGAAGGATACTGAGATTTTTCTCAAGAAAGAGATCTTGTATTCCTGGGAGGCCAGCAGTTAAAAAAAAAAGTAAGTAGGTTTTCAGTTGCTTATTTGATAAACTCAAATAATATTTCAACTGACATTTGCAGGGTGATTAGACTGATGTAAAATCTAAAAATATTTAATAAATATTTTAAAATCTATTATTGTACTCATAATGTTGAAATAAGTCTTTAAAAAAGTTAAGGAGGAGTTAAGGTGGCATAGAAGTAAGACTTGACGTATCATTTATGATATACTTGTCAGCATTAATGTCTTGGAAATGTTTTGTACCTTCTGCTTGCTTCTAATCTCCAGATCTATTCCCTATTTTTTCCCCTACAGCAGTGTACTATAGAGTGTATATGGTTACTTGAAATGTGTGTTTGGTGTGGGTTTTTTTTTGGTTGGGTGGTAAGAACTTGGCTGTCTTATATGATAAAAGTGGCGTTTAACTTTTGTTTGGCAGTAGGCTGTAGGAACATGGGAATGTTGGGACCCCTTCCCAAGAGCAGATGTGTGGTTCAAATAGACTGAGCTGATAGTTGATATAGTCCAGACAGGAGCACGAAAGACATCCTGTATTAGCCATCTACCCACGTGGAGAGTTTCTTCTTAAACATTGTGAATGTTAGCTTAGCTTTGAATTCCATAGTATGACTGTGTATAACTTTCAAATGCAATAATAATAAGAAAAAAAGCAGTTCATGTTGAAATTTGCAATTATGTTATTCCATTTCCTCTGAAGTGATACAGAACAGGCAGGTGATAAATGTGGAATTACTTTGCATAATGTGGAATTACTTTATGTTTTTAATTTGTTGCTGTGATTAATGAATTTAATTTCTTATAAAAGGCTGTAACGTTAGTCTTTCTATTTTTAATTTATATATTTCATTAGTTCTGCTAAAAATTTTTTTGTTTCCCTCTAGAAAGTAACAAGTTTGCTGCAAAGTATGAGTATATAAATATGCTTTCTAACTGAACAGACATCTTGGTAATAATGCCATTTTGTTGTGAGCTTCTCTCTGCCTTTCTGTGTACATACAAACTGGTCTGGTTTGGGGGTTTGTAGATTTTTATTATTTTTTTAATTTTTAACAAGTCCTGTTGCAACAGGTTGCAACTGTTTTGAAAAGCAAGTGAGGCATTCCGATTTTCTTCTTTTTCCTGAGACTAAAGGGCTTGGGTCACAACTGCACAAGATGCAGGCTAAAACAAAGTCTGGCACTGACCTTTTGCTTACAGACCTTAAAAAGTTGAATTGCTTGTCGGAGATTCAAGCTGTGTTGAAGCTACCATGTCAGACCTCTGCATGAGCAGAGAAGAGATCCTTCTCTTGTTGTAGCAGCTGCAACGCAGGAGGGTGGGAGAGGCTTCTGGAGAAATCTGCTACTGTAGGTTTTATCATGTTTTGAAACTGTAATGTCTTCTGCTCTGGAGAAAAAACTGTTCTCTTTGTGTTACTTCCTCCAGTAGCTCTCATTTTCAGTTCTTTAAACATATAAGGAGAGGGGTTTTCTGTCCTTCTTGAAAGGTGTGTGACATTTTCATAAGGTTAATTTGACAGACTTACTCTGGATGTTCTAGAAGACATTTATATTTCCAGTACCAAAATGTACTGGAAAAATCCCATTCAGTTGGTGAAGTATGTATTATCCCTCCTAGCTTTTTTTTGTTTTTCTAGCACAATGGGGTTTGTTACTAACTATTTTGTATTATTTTTGCCTTCTTCATTCTGTGGTTTGTTCACTGCTCTCATAATACCATACCCCAGCTGAACTGGTTTTTATTTGTTGATGGTTCTTCTAGTGGCAGTGCTTGTGTCTACTGTACTGAGGAAAAATTGTTATGCTTTTCCTAGAAAATAAATAATTTCTCTTTCACATTTCACTGTAGTATGTTTGGCTCTTCTGCCTTAGTGCTTGGATTCAGTCTTTTGTGATCCTGAACATTTTCTTCTGAAGTCCTGCCTACACAAGTAATTAGAGTTGTATTGATACAGCCTTTTTAAGTATCCATGTAGGTTAACTTCTCATTTGACTGTCGTGGATTTTGTTTTCTAATGTTGCTGACTTTCTATTTAAGTGGTGGTTTTAAGCCATCTCCAGAACTCCGAAAGAGTTATATTGAAGGCTCTTTGTGCCACAGAAAGGTACCTACCTCATCCAGTAGCTTTTGACTGGTGACCTCATGCACTAATTTGCAAGGATTTAATATCTGTCTGGTTTTCAGATGGTTACAAATAAATCTATAGAGTAAAATCTAGAGAAGTAATTCAGTTTCCAAGCATGGATTCTGACCTATTTTGTATACTGCAAACCCAAGCTGGTCTTTCATTCTTCTGTAATGACTAATCACTAGCTTAATAAATAAATCTCATATACTGTAAAATAAGTTTGATTTCCCCCCCCCCCCC
>VXAY01005476.1:28246-83773 GCA_013399855.1 Oxyruncus cristatus
CTTACTCTTAGCCATGAGAACTGGAAGTCTTCCTAGTCTTTTTTTGTATAGGACAATGCAGATTTGAATGTGTGGGTGTTGGATATGCTTTCCCATAGTTTATAGTGGAATATAAGGTACTTTTCAGCACTGGTATAGCTCAGATTGGTGTGGAAGTTTGCCTTTTGATAGTTCTTTTTGCTTAGTGCCTCTTCATTGAACATAGAAAATGAGGACGACAAACTAAAGCTCAAACAATCTTGTTACAATATTTCTATGTGAAATTTGGGGAACATGTGTTACCATTCAAATTCCGAAATGTTTTCCAAACTAAGCTAGATTAAAACCAGTATTTGTGACTCAGGGACAGTAAAATCAGTTTAATGGAAAACAGTGTAATTTGATGAATTCTGCAGTGTGGGACCCAAATGTAGTAGGTTGTAAGCAAGTTTAGCCTGCTCTGTTAATTAACTAGAATGCTGTCAAATTATAGTAACAGTACAGTTTTCAGTACATTTTAAAAAACATAGCTGTATTTAAAAGATAAAAGTTTGTTTGTTAAGACATGGACTTTATGTGGTGTTTTCCCAATAAACAATTGAGGTTGCTGAAAAAAAAAGTTAAATGAGCTGTTTCATTTTTAATATCTGATTTTTCTTCCTTTTAAAAGTGGTTATGCCATCCCACGCTCAAAAGAAATGAAAACTGTCTAGTTCCAGTTTCTTAGTGCAACAAACTGCAGCTCTGCCAATGAAATTATTTTCATCTGCAATGTAACTTTTAATTTACTTGTGTTTAAATAAAGGGATTTCAAAAGGTTAACTTTTTAGGTCTGTCATTGAGTGACAGATTAAAAATTATGGTTTAACCATACTGACACAAGGCAAACACTTAAAAGTGTGGTCAAATCTAATATGCCAAATCAGACTTAGTTATTTTGACTTTTCAGTTATCAAAACAATTTTATTCTGAAATTGCTTTGAGGATTTTCTCTCTCCATGTTTTTGTGAGTTTTTCGCTCTTACAGGGCTGAATGTGATGACTTAAGTTCCTTAAGAATAATAGGGTTTCACCTTAAATCCTGGTCCCTTGGTTGGTAAAGGAACTTATTAATAGCACCGTTTTCTATGCTGTTGAAATACTGACCTGCAAAGTAGTGTGGGGTTTACATTGTTTTGTTTCTGTGAAGTGACATAAAAGTTAGTGCTGTCATTGTGTGCATGTGTGTGCACACGCGTGTAAGTTACGTGAGGATCTGTGTAAAAGCTTTAGGGTTAATACTAGCTGATTGTTTATTCCTAAGTAACTTTTGCCTTGTCACTACAACTGTGTTACTTTAGGATATGTCTTTTCTGCAGGCACCAAAGATGCTAACAAGAAAGATTAAGCTTTGGGACATTAATGCCCATATAACCTGTCGTCTGTGCAATGGATACCTGATTGATGCTACTACTGTAACAGAATGCTTACATACCTGTAAGTAGAAGTATAATTAAGTTAAAGTTGCCTTTTTTTTTTAAAAAAAAAAAACCACCTTGATATGCAACATGTTGTAATGCTTTTCAAATGAAATTTTAAAAAAATCTACTGTGTATCAGCCAAAATAGTGTGTGCTTTACTAGACACTGTTTTTCTTCAACAGATTATTTGCTTCTTTATCAAAGCAAATGAAGGTAACATTAAAACTGTACTGCACAAACTTGAAGCCATACACAATTAGTGGTAATGTAAGCATTTAAGAATGCAGTCTGTCTTCCTGCTAAAGGAATGTGGAATACCTACTTCTCTCTTCTCTCACAGTTGACATAGTGTATGTTCTCTACCTGGAGCCTTCCCGGTGTGTCTCACTCTCCTGTTCCTCTGCAGAAAGCAGCTGTAGTTTAGGGATAAAAAATAAGTATATTGTGTTGTACCCTAGAAGTAAGCTTGTGTTCCAAAATACTGTAATAGGGTAGTTGTTTCTTGTTAGATTGCTTTGTAAATTTCTGATTTTGTGTCAGTGAAGCATGGCCTGGAACCTTGCAAAGCATCTAATGTTTTAAAATTATTCTGTCACAAAGCTAACATGTTGTTGAATTATCTGAATGACTTACTGTGCTAAATTTTCTTGGAAGGGAATTGTTTGGTGACAGTGTCTTCATCATAAAATGAAAAGTTTCAGCAGACTTATTCTTCACCTAATATGTCTAAAAAAGGGGGAATGCAATGGTCATGGTTGGTTAGTGATTACAGGTTTTATTATATTCCAATTTGAAGCTCTATTCGTCAGATTTAATGCGTTTGTTCTTGTCACATTTCATGTTGTTTTGGATATCCTCATAGGGTCATAGGATCATATTCATTCTGTAATTGCAAGAACCATAGAAAGGTTCTTGAAACTGATTCCAGTCTATTGGATTGTGTTGCTCAAAGCCTATCTAACCTGGCCTTGAACACTTCCAGGGATGGGACGTCCACAGCTTCCTTGGGCAACCTGTTCCATTGCCTTGCTACCCTCTCAGTGAAAATTTCTTTCTGATATCGATCCTCCTTCAACTTAAAGCCATTCCTACTTATCCTGTCATAACATGTCCATGTAAAATGTCCCTCTCCAGCCCTCTTGTAGCCCCCTTCGGGTATTGGAAGGCTGCTTCCAGAGCCTTCTGTTCTCCAGGCTGAAAAACCCAACTCCCTCAGCCTGTCTTTTAGGAGAGGTGCTCCAGTGCTCTGATCAACTTTATGGCCCTCCTCTGGACTTGCTTCAAGAGGTCCATGTCCTTCCTTATGCTGGGAGTCCCAGAGCTGGAAGCAGCAATCACTGTCTTGTGTCCCTTCTGCACTTGTTTCACATCTCAATTTCCACAGTGTTGTTTTCAAAGGGAGATCCTTAAAACTAGATTAGTTTTGCCAGAATTTGTTTACTGCTGCTATTAAGATTACATGCAAAACCAGTATTATAACAAGCTAACGTGGCTGACACAGAGATGGGGGGTAATTTATCGTCGTTGTTCATTAAAATAAAACAAAATGCTGTAAATACCCCTCAGCTGACATCATCTACACCATTTCTTAACATTTGCTTATGGAAGAAATTTGTTGATTAATCCTCAGTGCTACAGTGCTTTCTTCCAAAACGAGGGCATGTGCTTTACTACCTTCTGCTCCTGCTTTTTTGAGGTTTTTTTTGGCTTGTGCCTCTCTTATTTTGACAGTTGATATTTTCTGACTAGTGTTTCACTGTATGTCCTGTAGAATTACAGTTTTGTGGGAAAAGGCACACAGCACTGTCTATGTAAAAAAACTTCAGTACATGTTGGCACTGTTTGTATTGTGTATGGTAGTGCTAATAATATATGTTCCTGGAAAAGCATCTTTGCAAAATCTGTCATGAAATTTCCATGTCTATTGAGATAGTGAGCTCTCTTACAGCACTTTGAAATTTTCATTCTGTTCTACTCAGAACTGCATGGTTTTCTTTCCTTTTTCATATTTCTCTTATTTTCTGACCTTCAGCCCTTCAGAGTCTCTTCAGAAGTAAATGAAGTTCTTGAGTCCCTTGGTGAGACTCATTTGGAGGACCAAGGCCAGTCTTCTGGATGGACAGGCCAAATTTCGTAAAACTGAATTCAGCCAGTTCCTTATCCACTGAAGAGCTCATTCATCAAATCCCTATGTCTCTGATTTAAAGAGAAGGATATTGTGGGGAACCTTGTCAAAGGTCACTGCAGAAGTCCAGATAGATGACATTTTTAGCTCTTCCCTTGTCCGCTGATGCAGTGACTCCATCATAGAAGGTCACCAGGTTGGCCAGGGAGGATTTGCCCTTGGTGAAGCTGTGCTGGCTGTCCTGAAGCACCTCCCTGCCCTCTTTGTGCCTTAGCACTGGATCTAGGAGGACCTATCCTGTGATCTTCCCAGGCACAGAGGTGAGGCTGACAGGCTGATAGTTTTCTTTCTACTACTTCCTGAAAATGGGTGCAATGTTTCCCTTTTTCTAGTCACCAGGGACTTCACCTGACTGTCACTGTCATGACTGTCGCTGTGAGTGGCTTGGCAACTACATCAGCCAACTCCCTCAAGACTCTGGGAGGCATCTCGTCAGGTCCCATAGATTTATCTGCATTCAGGCTCCTCAGGTGTTCACAAACCCGATCTTGTCTTGCAGTGGAAGGGACTTTACTCCCCCATCCTCACCAGAGGTGTGGGAAGAGAGATTGCCAGGAAAGACTGAGGCAAAACAGTTGAGTACCACAGCCTTCTCCTCATACACTGTTACTGATTTTCCAGTCATATTTGTCTGGGGACTACACATTCTTTGACCTTCTTTTTCTGACTGACGTACCTGTAAGAAGGCCTTGTTTCTCTTCATGTCCCTTGCCAAATTCATCTTCAGCTGTGATTTGGCCTTCCTGACGCCATTCCTACACAAGTTAGCAACATCCCCATACTCCTTCCAGGATAGCTGTCCCTGCTTCCACTGTCAGATTCTGCTTTCATCAACTTGGTAAAACTGGGGTTTGGCTTCACTTTTGCAAATAGATCTACTGCTCTGGCACTCCACTGGAACAAACTGCTCTGCAAGATCTGTGCCTAGTGTGCAAAGCTATGAGGCTTTGTCAGACCTCTGCCAGCCACAGTGCTGTCATCCTAGGTGTGTAAATACCAAGCACAATGCAAACTTAAAATACTTCATTTGCTGTTACTTTTTTTTTTGTATTAGTAGGTGTTATTTAATTGTACTGTGATCTTGTTTGAGAGGTAGATGGCACTATAGCTACAGAAATTCTTTCATTTTATGTGGTAAGTGCATTAATACCAAGACTACATGAACTGCTGCTCTTCAGGAAAAAGCTATTCCTCCTGGTTTTTTTCCCCCTACCAACTTCTTGAGTTGTAACCTCAAGTGTGTCAAGATACCATGTAGCAGTGTATTTTATGGGTACTGTTTTGGGGCAGGACAGAGGAGACTGGAATGTAAATAGTTCACTTTGAAAGAGATACATGTGATTGCACATATGCATGCAGCTTTATAATAAATGATTACTTTAGCAGCTCCTTCCAGGGCATTTTACTAATACTGAGGTGTTAGTATAGGTCTGCTGTACGTAATTTTTTTTTTTCTGGTGGAAGTTTAGCTGTAGTGTACTCTGTGAAAGTTAGAAGTAAAATAACAGCTTGTTATCCATTTTCTGAAAGTTTTCTGGAATAGTGTTGGATTCATTGCCAGCACACACATTTGTTCTGTATGTGGCCATGGTTAAAGCAAATATGCTTAGTATGTTAATGGTGTACAGGAACTGTAATGTTGGCCATGCAAACTGAATGTTGAGCTGCTAGAAATTGTTCTAGTAAATTTTAAGAGTGGCATTGTGTGTTATATGCTGTATTCGGAAGGTTTTGTATAGGCACCAATGCCTTACAGTTTTCTGTGTGAAAAAAATTAATGAAAGATAATGAAAACTGTGTTCTGCATGATTAAACATCATGCATATACAATGGGAAAAAAATGAGCTTTGTGTAAATCTCAGTTTGGTGCATTTCTGTGAATTTAGAAAAACAAACTTTTATTATGCTACTTTTATTACTTTTTAATTGTGAATGTCTTTGTTATCAGTCTGTAGAAGCTGCCTAGTGAAATATTTGGAGGAAAACAACACTTGTCCAACCTGTAGAATTGTTATACATCAGAGCCACCCATTACAGTATATTGGGTAAGTATAAAAGCAGAAGTGCAAGTAGCTTCACTCTAGACTGGTTCATCCCCTTTAATACAGATTTTCCCAAATTTTTTTTCTTGCTTATCAGCATATTAAACATTTAAAAGGAAGTTCAAGGGTGTTTGAGAAGACATAGGATCAAACTTTGCTATGAATTTGCAACTCCTTAGCATAGCATCTTCTTCCAGAATTGAAAACAAGCAAAGTATGCACTTCCCTGTTGAATTTCCGTGTGATTTTAATGGGATTTAGTCATTCTTCATTTTGTATGCTTGGGTTGTAAAAGTTACATATATGAAACATTTGTAGAAATTATACTTTTACAAAATCCTCAATAATTAGTCGTAGTTGAACAGTGCTTTTCAGTGTCTCACAGTAATGAGAGAAATAATTTTCAGCTTTATCAGTCAGTTAATCTTTCAAAGGTATGTTTATGTCATAGGAATAGGTAAGAATGGATCGGATTAGAAGGGGCCTTAGAGGTCATCTAGTTCCAATCCCCCGCCATGGGCAGGGACACCTTCTTACTCCAAGTTCCCTGTACCTGGGCTGTACACTTCAGGGGTGGGGCATCCACAGCTTCTCTGTGCAACCTGTTACAGTGCCTAACCACTCTCATGGTGAAGAATTTATATTTATTATCTAATCTACACCTGCCCTCTTTCAGTTTGAAGCCATTCCCCCTTGTCCTGTCACTACATGGCCTTGTAAAATGTCACTCTCCAGCTTTCTTGTAGGCTCCATTCAGATACTGGAAGGCTGCTCTAAGGTATCCTGGAACCTTCCTTGTCCAGCTCTGTAATCCTCAGCTCTCTCAGCTTGTCTTCACAGGAGAGGAGGTCCACCCCTGCCATCATTTTCGTGACCCTCCTCTGGACTTGCTCCACCAGGTCCACATCCTTTTTATTTTGAGTACCCCACTGCTGAATGCAGAAGTCCAGGTAGGGTCTCGTGAGAGCAGAGTAGAGGGTCACAATCACCTCCTTGGACCCGCTGGCTAAGTTTTTTTTTTTGGATGCAGCCCAGGATGCAGCCCAGCCCACATTGTTGGGTCAGGATGAGTTTCTCATCTGCCAACACCCCCAAGTCTCAATCCATTCTCTGCCCAGNCCACATCCTTTTTATTTTGAGTACCCCACTGCTGAATGCAGAAGTCCAGGTAGGGTCTCGTGAGAGCAGAGTAGAGGGTCACAATCACCTCCTTGGACCCGCTGGCTAAGTTTTTTTTTTTGGATGCAGCCCAGGATGCAGCCCAGCCCACATTGTTGGGTCAGGATGAGTTTCTCATCTGCCAACACCCCCAAGTCTCAATCCATTCTCTGCCCAGCCCATATTTGTGCTTGGGTTTGCCAGCACCCAGGTGCCACTTGCCTTTGTTGAACTTCGTGAGCTTCACATGGACCCACCTTCTAAGCCTGAATGGCATCTCTTCCCTCCAGTGTGTCGACTGTACCACTGCACTTGGTGTTTTTGGAAGGCTTGCTAAGGGTGCACTCGATCCCACTGTCCGTTTTGCTGGCAGGCTGGTTAAACAGCGCCGGTGCCAGTACTGACCCCTGGGGAACATCACTTGTCACCGGTCTTGGATTTTGGGCCATTGATCACAGCTCTCTTGAGTGTGACCATCCAGGCAATTCCTTATCCACCGAGTGCTCCATCTATCAAATCCATGTCTCTGCAGTGTAAAGACAAGGATGTGATGCAGGACAGTGTCAAATGTTTTGCACAAGTCCAGGAAGACGATGTCAGTCACTTTTTCCTCATCTACCACCTCTTGTAACCTTGTCATAGAAGGCCAAATTTGTCAGCCATGATTTGCCCTTAGTGAAAGCCATGTTAGCTGTTGCCAATCCCCTCCTTATTTTCCATGTGTGTTTGCAGTTTCCAGGAGATCTGCCTCATGATCTTGCTGGGCACTGAGGTGAGACTGACTGGCCTGTAATTCCCCGGGTCTTACTTATTTCCCTTTTTATGAATGGTGTTGCATTTCCTCTTTTACTTTTCAGCGGGGAAATTTACTGGACTGCCACGACTTCTCAAATACAGTGGATAGTGACTTAGCCACTTCCTCAGCAGTTCTCTCAGTACCCATCAGGTCCCCTGGACTTCAGATTCCATAGATGGTCTTGAACCTGGTCTTCTGCTGTGGGTGGTTCTTCATTCTCCCAGTCTCTGCCTTTGCCATCTGCAACCTCTTGAACTTGGGCAGTGTGTCTGGAGCACTTAATGGTGAAGACTGGAGCGAAAAATCATTGAGTAACTTTAGCCTTCTCTGCCTCCCAGGTAAACAGGTCTCCCATTTACTTCCAGAGAGAGCCACACTTCTTGTTGCCCTTGATGTCCCTGACCAGATAATTCTATCACAGCTTTAGCTTTCCTAACATGATCTGTGGGTGCTTGGACAATATCTCTTTATTCCTCCCAGGCTATTTGTCCTTGCTTCTACCCTCTGCAGGCTTCCTTCCTGTATTTGAGTTTGTCCAGGAGTTCCTTGTTCATCCATGAAAGTCTCCCGGCATTTTTTCCTGACTTCCTCTCTGTTGGGCTGCATCACTCCTGATTATGGAGGAGGTGATCCTTGAATATCAGCCAGTGTTCTTGGGCCCCTCTTCCCTCCAGGGCTTTTTCTCATGGTACCCTACCAAGCAGATCCCTGAGGAGGCCAAAGTTGGCTCTTGTGAACCCCAGGGTAGTGAGGTTGCTGTGCACCCTCCTCTCTCCCTCCCCTAAGGGTGCTGAACTCCAACATTTCATGGTCACTGCAGCCCAGGCTGCCCTTGGGCTTCGCATTCCACACCAGCCTCACCTTGTTGGTGAGAACAAGGTCCAGGGTAACATCTCTCCTTTTTGGCTTCTCTATTGCTTGGAGAGGGAAGTTAGGAAGTTACATCAATGCATTCCAAGAACCTTCTGGATTGTTTAAGCCATCAATATGGCAGCAGAAGTATTAGACCAGTGGCATTAATCTCTAGAGTGGATGACTTTGTCCTTTGTTCTGTTTTGATCCCTACACAGACCTAATACAAATTTGGTATTGTTCACCACTTTCCTTTTTCTTTTTTTCTCCCCAAGGATCTTTGTTGTTTTTTCTTTTCCACGAGTGCTTTCTTTTCATTTTACTGCAGTGTAGTAACTCTTGCTGATGGAAATAGTTGGGACAGTATGTTTGCATTAGCTATTGTATATCGAGTAGTGTTTTGTCTACCTTTATAAAGAGTTTGCATTTTTTAGTAGCATTTTCCCATGTGCCTTTCTCAGTTCTATAACAATTTCTGAAGCAATGCTTATAGCAAATGAGTCTGATTGCACCTTCACAGAACGCTGTCAATATTGTATACACACTTACATGGCTCAAACTCATCCTCGTTCAGGAGCCTGAAACTAGTTTTGCTGTCTCTGCAGTTGAAGAATAGTGGTGTACACTGATAACGTGTTACATGATACACTGATAATATTTTGTATGAGTGTATAATTAAAGGGACAAGTAGGTGAAAATAGGCAAGAATGAATAAAAATGACTTGTAAGACAATGTTTGTCTTCTGTAATGCCACAAGAATATACCATTTCCTGTTTTCTGTGCAAAAAGGGACCAGGAAACAGCATCAAATTCAGAATGCCTACAAAGCAATTTGTTACTTCGTTGTTGAACATGCTTCAAGTGAAGTAAGCTGCTTGAACTAGGTGTAAAATACTGCCCCTTCGAAACTGAAGCAGGCTTTGTCCAGACTACTTTTGGATATTTTTATGGAATCTTTTTAAATAAAGAATTGACAGTAAAGAGTTTCACAAGCTGTCTTAAAATGTAGCTCCTGTATTCATCTACCTGTGTCTGGAAAATAGGTAAAGCAAATGTGTTTCTTTTTTCACATTTCTGAATGCTGTTAAATAGTATCATAAAATTTGGTTGTGAGGGACCTTGAAGGTCATACAGTTCATTAGGTAAAAAAAAATGATTACCAAAGATCATCTGGTTCCAACCCCAGAAATTCTCACCTCTGATCTGTTAGTGATGTCTTATTTACTTATTTTTGTTGAAACATTTTTGATGATGTGTCTGCAATCTGTATGTGGCACTTGATAATCGCAGCCTGTGCAAGTGGGATTGCTACTGGTTGAAATGAAATGAATTTAGAATTGTTCTTATTTTGATTCTTCTTGCGGTGCTACTTAAAATATTGTAATTACTGCTTGTAAATGTGTTAATTTACCAACATTTCTTTATTTTTTCATTGATCTCCACTACTTTGAAGTGCTCATGTCAGGGGAAGAGAAGCCTGAGACTACTCTTCTATTTAAGTCAGACTCAGGGGTTGATATTGCAAACTCTTTTGGGGTAATGACATTGCAGCAGCCAAGACAGACACTTGAAATGCTTCTGATAATAGTTACTAATTGGAGTTTAGGGTAAGTTATTAATTGGAATTTAGGGTAATACTTAATTTCTTTCGGACAGTGACTTATTTTAGACTAGAACAGAATTTTACCTAGATGAGCTGGGAATCTTACCTGGTCTCACTGCTCAAGTTTCAGTGGGATTATTATCTTTTTTTTTTTTATTTGAGCCACACTACCTGTACAGACTACTTAGCTACATAATGTTTCTCACAGTGAAAATGCTGTCTTTAAAGGGCAAAGTGAAATTTAATTGTTGTGGTCTTTTCTGTCAACTGTTCTCATGCATTTTAGAGAAACCTAGTAGAGATAATGAAGTAATCTAGAAATGTGAGAGATGAGTCCATCACTGTGAGAAATAAGCTATCCTTGGTTCTTTTGTAATAAAAATGAGTTTACCTCAAAGTTGTCTAAGAATTTTGAGATTATTAGTGACATAATTGCCTTGATGTTGGAGGTCATATCCCATGGATATGGGATCCCTCCACAGATGTTCTTTCTCAAACTTCCATTTGGTTTTTGTCTTAGCCTGTACTTTTTTCATTTGTTTTATGTTACTGTCCTTTCTGGTTTGATAGAAGTCCTAATTTGAGAGGTGAAATTCATCTTAGGTGAATTTGGAGATTTTTAAATATATTTAGTACTGGAACTTTTTAAAGAGAAATGTTTTGAATCGAGAAGGTTGACTTAAGCTTTTGATTTTGTGTTTTTTTTTCTTGCTAGTCATGACAGAACAATGCAAGATATTGTTTACAAACTTGTGCCAGGCCTCCAGGAAGGTAAGTTGTGGTGTGACCTTTTTTTGGAGGTCAGTTTGCACATACTTCTTCAACATAAAAAATAAAAGAAAGTTTCAAGTGATGAAGAAGGGAGGGCAACTGAAGAAAAATACAGTGGAAAACTATCTTTCATCTGTGTAATTTTTAATGATTAATTTAATTTCATACCTGTACTAGCAGCAGTTCAGTGTGGGCGTGGTGGGAGGCAACATGGGGTATTTCTTCCAAAAACGGTATTATGTAAAGCAGAATAGTTGTTCATCTTTTGAGTGTTGTCACCCCATAACTCTAATTTGGTTTTGTTAAACTCTGTACTTACACCTGTTGTGCAAGCTTTCTGGAATTCTCAAAGGTAAAATGCAGGGCAGAAAAGCTTTTACTTTCTGCAATTCTGCAAGTCTTTTATCAGGGAACTTTCATTTTGTGTTTTCATAATCCTCTTTGACACCAGAAGTGTTCAACTAAAGAAGTACTTTATAGAAATGTGATTTTTTTTGCCTTAATGCGTGTTAACTTTCATTTAAGTAGAGGATTTTAATCAATTTAAGTTAGAAAACCAGAACATTTTCAAACATCAGTAAGATTAAATAGATTATCTAAAAATTATTTCTAGGATATTGGAAATCAGAACTGTAAATAAAAATTCAGAACCAGTGATTTGACTGAAATATTGTGGGTCGATATACAAAATTCGCTACAGTATTTTAAATATCATCTCATTCTAGTAGGAATGCTACAGTAGTAGCACGCAAATGACTTTATGGTCTTCTAACTCTGAAAAATAAAATGAGGCATGACTTGATACAATAGCAGAAATGGAAGATAGTAAATAATGACAACACCACTACTTGCTGGCGATCCTTAAGAGGGAAGGGATTTGGAAAAACTTCATAAATATTGCATTAGAACTTTATTACAGGAATTAATATTTGCAATTTTAAACAGCGGAAATGAAAAAGCAAAGGGAGTTTTATCACAAACTGGGCATGGAAGTTCCAGGGGACATCAAAGGCGAGACGTGTTCCACAAAACAGCACCTAGATTCTCATCGAAATGGTAAATGGTCCTTTATTTACTCTGTCTTTGTTGGGTGATGGCTAGTAAATTGATGAACAGAGCTGCTGAAGGTGTGCCTAGTTCGTGTATTACAGTCACAGTTATTTCATAACAGTGAAGAATACAGTGGGATTGTTGCTTTGTCCCTTATTTGTGCACAGAGTCTTTGTTTTTAGCTGGTCATGGCACATGGTTTATGGCAGTCGGTCTCTGCCAGCAGTGCCTTCGTGGGGACTGTGAAACTGCCTGGCTGCTGGGCTGCTCACAGTGGAACTGAAGGTTGTGCTACATGGGGTATTACCTTCTTTCATGCCATGGGCTGTTGGCTCTGGTTTTGCCTAAGCTGATAAGGGAAAAGGCAAAGTTTGTTTATATTGCAGTCCTGAACTGAGCTGTTTTTATTTTATTAGCATCGTAAGCTGATGCTGAGTATATCTGGGGTTTATGTATGAAAATTATACATATATATATGTAAAAAACATGTATGTCTGGGTTTTTTTATCTAAGGTGAAACTAAAGCAGATGAAAATTTAAATAAAGAAACTTCAGAGGAAAAACAGGAAGAAGATAATGACTACCACCGAAGTGATGAACAGGTGAGCTCACAGGGCTCTAGTTTTATCTTGTGTTTTTTTCTTTCGTAATGTAACAGGGAAGAAAATAACTGTTTCAAGCTGCTTTTTCTGTTCTCTGATACAAATAATGTGAAGTTTGTACAATGCTTTTTCTGTAAGGCTGAGGTTTTTTACCTTTGGGTTTTGGCAGGAATGAAGAATAATACATTGAAGACATTTGCATTAAGATTTGATAGTTCTCACTGTTTGAGTTTCCAAAGTATTTGTTAGCTTTCATAACAAATTCAGGTAATTTACCTCACCTTCTGAAGAAGTGTACCTCAGTGTTACTGTGATACATGGAGCTGAATGTGTATGTGTAATTAGGAATTAAACATTTTGCACTGTTAAAGAACACATTCAGTGCCGGTAGCTCAGTGTGCAGCTGCAGTTGGAGCCGCAGGTTGAGCTCTGGGTGGGAGCTCGAGGCAAGAAGCCAGGAGCTGTCAACCCTTTGCACAGCAAAGGGCACAGGGACCTGTGACCCAGTCAGGGGACCAGGCACTGAGACACAGCAGGAGCCAATGACCCCAGACTTTTGTGTGCTTAAATTCTGAGGGTATAAAAGCCCAGGATTTCCTTGGTTCAAGGTCCCTCCTTGGAGGCACCAGCTCCAGTTGTTCTTTTGTTACTTAGTTACTGCACCCACCAAGATTAAATTATTTTAAGGGTTGGGACATCTGAGACTCTGCTGTGGGAAACCTGGGGTCAGGCTGGTAAGGAAACCTGGCCCGGTGTTAGTGTGGGGTGTGTAGCTGCAAAGGGTCTTTGGTCCTCGCTCAGGTCATGAAAGTGTGACTCCCAGAGTGGCTCTTGGATGGCTGGACAGGGAATTTTCCTTAACAGCACTTTTAGTAACTTACTATTTATCTTATTGTCAAACTCTAATACTGAGTCAGTGTTAACCCCACACCATAAAAATAGTATAAAACTCAAAAGCCCACTGTTAAGTTTTGAAGACAAAGCATGTTTGAAGGTGAAAACTCCTTTTGGGATAAACAAGCCATCCCTTTTATGTTTTCCTATGATGTGTGTTCAGAGTAACTGTAGCTTAGGTTAGTTTTGTTTTTTTTCAACTGCCATGTAAGGGAACTTTTCAAAGGGATTGTACCTGTTACTAGATCCATTTAGTGCATAAAATATACCATCACAAAGAGGCTAGAGTAATTAATGAATAGCTGGATGGGAAAAGACATGAGAATTTCTAAATATTATTCCTCCCAAGAGGGATAATATTTAAAACTTGAAATTTTTTTTATAGTATTTGTATGTATTCTTTTTAAACTTTAAACTCTCATTTAAACATGTTTAAATTCTATTTTAAACTGAATTTAGCAATTGCATTAAAAATAAGATATTAGAAGCAATCATTAAAGTTGTCAGTGGTTTTTTTTACCATTTATCTTGCTCTAACTTTTACCATAACTCTTGAGCTATTGACAACCTATGAATTTGGACTGAAGCAGCTTTGTTCCAACATCAGAAATTCTTTCTTGAACTTTTTTTGTCTAGTGCTTATCACTCAGATGTTAAAAAATGTTTGGTTTTTTTGATGGGCATTTCAGTTTAAGTAATACTAATACTGTACTTCCTGACTTCATTGTATTAATCAAAACTGCATATGGAATACATTATGGGAATTGCAGAAAATTGTTCCAGCCAGCTCCTGATTGTTTGCTTTTTCCTGAAGGTAAGCATCTGCTTGGAGTGCAATAGCAGCAAATTGCGTGGATTGAAACGAAAATGGATTCGTTGCTCAGCACAAGCAACAGTTTTGCATCTAAAGAAGTTCATTGCCAAAAAACTCAACCTTTCTTCTTTTAATGAGGTAATATGTTAATTTTCAAAAATAAATTTACAGAAAAGCTTTTAAAGGGTGGGTTTGTTGCTTTGCAAATGAATGTCTTTTAGTCTGATTTTATTTTCAGAAAAGAGAAGCGTACGCTGCTTCTTGAATTATGTTATATAGCCATTTTCTTGTTCTTTCTTGAGTCTCTACAGGACTTGCCACTAAGTTTGCAGTGCATTTTTCATGTCCATCTATAAATAGTTGAGCTAAAACGTTGGTTGTGCACTTCCACATGTGTTGAAATTGACTCTGGTAAGATGCTTGGTAGTTAGGTATAACCCCCACCTTTTCAGAGAGTTCACACTTTGTGCAGAGGACAGGCAGTGAAAAAAAAAACCATTTCAACATTACTGAAATCCAGCTTAAGAGAAAGCACTACAAATACTTTGTTCCTTTCTTTGTTCCTTTCCTTTGTTCCTCCTTGCTCTCAGTGAAGCTCAACCTGAAGTTTCTGCCTACCACAACCAGAATGTTACCAGATACCTACCTTTCTCTGCCTTTGCAGGGAATACTTGGAATCGTGGGAAGAATTTATGGTGAAAGGTACAGAAAGGCAATTCTTTGCAGTTCTAGATCGGATTCAAAAATGAACAGTGGCAAACCACAGCCTCTGTTTACCACTTTGCTAGGCCTTGGTCACAGTTTCTGGACATCTTGGTTGATTCTCAGCGTGGCATCTCTGAATTCCATATTATTACACTGATTCGCTGAAGACTTTTTTCATTCAAATCAAATCGTGTGCTATCCAGTCCAACGTGTCAACATCTTTCTGCTTGAACTTGCCAACAGTGAATTTGCATCTCTGTAACTTTTCCTTCCTTCCTAGCTTCTGTACACTTCAAACCAACACTGTGTCGTATGGTTGGAGTATGCCCCCAAGCACTGCCAGTCTTCCTGAAACACAACAGTGTATCCTGTCTTATGCTCAGCTGGCTTGGAAATGGTTGACTCCTGGCTGTAGCCCAGCAGCTGCATAGCTACAGTGATTGCTCAAAGGGGGACGTGTTTGTTTGTTTTTTTTTTCTATATGAGTAGTTAAGGCCTCCAATGCACTGTGCCAGTCTGTGATTTGATAAGCTACTTGGCTTTTACTGAAGGAAAAACTTCCAGGAATACTGTTTATTCCTTTGCTATCCCTTCCTACTTTCTTAAGAGTACATAAATCACAGTGTAATTATTGTACCAAGCAACAGGTAGATAAGTAGAAGGATTTAAGCTTGTTTGCTTGCTTTAGACTGTTGTAGGTTTGAGTTACTGCCAGGTAAGTGGACTGCATGCACATTCAGGCCTTTCAGAGCTGCGTGGTATAGTGTTGTGATACAAACCACCTTGGTGGAATTTTCTGTTTTCATGCATGTTCCCTGTTTTTAGTTCATGATGCCGCCTGACTGGCAAAATACCAGAAAAGGTAAAAGAATTTTCATAGTGTGTTAAATAACAACTGTCTTTAAGACTCCTGTCTCCTTGCTTATTTTATTGGACCTCTTTAAAAGCACGTAAAGTTTTCAGGGAAGGGCATTAGTATTGCTTGAGAAGATAAATCAAGCAGTTCAGTCCAGATCACACAGTATTTCCGAGGTAGGCACAGACATGGTCTTTCAGCACTTCTATATTGAGAGCAGATGTTATGTTTTCTTTCCTGGTATTATTTTTGTCTTCAGAGCAACTGCAAGATGAACAGTTACAGTGTCTCCAAAGAAAAAAAGTATTGTCAAACATCTGTAGTATTATGTGAAATATGGTTTTTTTCATGTACCATGTCCCTGTGAATTAACTGTCGCCTTTGTTTTGTCAGCTGGACATATTATGCAATGAAGAGATTCTTGGCAAAGACCACACACTCAAGTTTGTAGTTGTTACTAGATGGAGATTTAAGGTATGGCATGGTGGTTCTAAGTAAATCATGAAGGGGCCAAATAAAATGTTTATAAAATAGGTATGATTTGGAACTATACTGCAGTAGCTGCAAACTCGATAAAAAGATACTTTTATAAATATCTAATACAGCATCATTAAGCACCCAAGTATTAATTTGTTTCCAAGAAAATAAAGGAAAGGAGAATTAAGTATTAATTGCAAGGAAAAAGGGAACACTGCATCAGTTGTCAAATTATCAAGTCTGGCAAAGGAAGCGGAAGCTACAAGAAAGTTATTTTTAACCATTTCAGGTAAAACTGGTTTTAGTCCACATAGGTAGGGGGAGTTGATGCCGAAAAGGCAGAAGTTTTCAACACAGTACTCTTCTGTACCTCAAGAAGGGAATTTAACTTTTAAAGAAGAAATGGCAACAGCAATGTTAGTCTATCCTAGTTAGGGAGACTTCAGGAAGCACTCAGTAGGCAGAAACAGGTTGAAATGTTTTAGTGCATCTTTGTCTTGCTCACTGTGGTTTCTTTAAAAAAATTCCTTGAAATGGAATAGTAAACTTGGGAATTCATTCTGAATATTACTTATCACATTAATAATGGTAGCTCAAATGAAGTGGGTAGCAAAATGGAGCACTTAGGGGGCAAGTCAACACTGAAGAGGGTCAGTACATGTATATGTGGGGATATTTGAAGAAGTTAGTATTTGTAATGGACACTCACATTCTGAGTGTGCAGTTACACCGAGGTAAAACCACTGGATGGCTTTGGGTGCATATCTAGAAGAGGTGCAGGTGGGAGTAGAGAAGCATTTTTCTGTCTTGGAATAGAAAAATAATGAACTTGCATGGGAGTCACAGGATAAAGTCAGTGATCAGTGGTAAATATGCAGAAATGTTGCAAGTGGAATCCTACTGGAATCTGTTTTGTTCGATGTTTCTGAATGACGTGGAAATGGATCTGAGTGTTTCAGTAACAGTGCACTGACAGCATTGTGGTTATTTTGGTCAGTGGGCACAGGTTGATGATAAAGTATTGGACAAAGTCTTTACAGTTTGGAGTGACAGGTGATTAACACCTGAAGTTGAATATAGGTATAAATAAAAGGATACAAAGCAAATGTTAGGATGTGGGGGGTAGGGGGAGAACCACACAGGAGCATCAAATTGATGTGCATCTGTACATCTGAATGATGTGAATTCACCTTTATCAGGGAGATCTGTAAAACTGTGAGTCATATGGAAAAGGGAGAACTGTAAACTGCCTTCCCAAGTGAAAGAATTTGGGAATGTAAAATGAAACTGAGAGGTGGGAGGTCCAGAAAAAAATGAACAGAAGTAATGGTTTTCATGAGACATAGAAATCCATGGTGCAGGATATCATGCTTGTCATAAAAAAATCAGTGGACACTTTCACAGAAGAGGAATCAAGCCAGAGCTATTAAATGTTAAGTGCCACGTACTCTTATGCTGCTTCCTAGACATGTCCCTTACTGGGAATGAGTTTTCCAAGATAAACAGATCTGCTCCTGAGACAAAGGGGAAATGGTTTTTTGTCTTTTGTTTGAGCCCCACAGATGAAGTTGCATCTTGTCTTTGTCTTGGTGAATTTTTGACAGATCAGAAAGCTGTTCTGGTCTTTCATTGAAGATTTAGTTAATGAAATAGCAGATTTACGTACTGAACAGATGAGTTCTGAGTTTGTTTCTTGACTTACCTGATATTTCTGTCTTGCAGAAAGCACCTCTACTGCTACATTATAGACCCAAAATGGACTTGCTGTAAGAGAACTTTATTGTCCTTCTGGACAGAGTTTTTTGCAGAGACTATCATCTGGCACCTTCTTAGTGCATCACTAATCACATCACACAAACCAGCCGAATAATTTTGGAAGACGAGGGCTTTCATAGTGAACTGTCCTGAATATTTCTTCTATGGATGTGTAACCTAGACTCCTGGGCAGAAAATATTTATACTTTTTTTTTTTTTGTACAGAAGAAAGAAGTCTCAACTCAACAGGACACTACCAGCATTAAGTTTACAGATACTGAAAACACTTCACAGTTCCATGTAGCTCAGCCTGATTTGTCTCTTACAGTTACACAGAAAAAAAGTTAGAATGTTGTGGGGTGATTTAAATATGTTGCTTTTGACACCAAGTTGCATTTAGTTACTTTTCGCATTCTGAATCTTTAAAAACTATATTTTTGCAAAGTGTTATTGTCTTATATAGTATGCCTGATTGCATTGGCTTTATTCAAGTTATTCTGTAGAGCATTGAACATACCTGATGATAGAGTGACTGGTGATAATTTATTATGCTGCATTGAAAACTTCAGAAAATCTGGGAAACCAATAAATTTGTCATTTTTGCCCAGTTATTGCTTTCCCTCACCTTGTGTTAAAATAAAATTTTGATACTTCTGTATACGTGTTAATTTGGTAAGAGTAGTAGAAATAATTTCAGTTGATTTTAATATGCCCTGATATTTTGCTATGGTATAAATTGCACCACTTAATGACAAATACTCACAAGTGCTAGATTTGTGAATTTCTTAAAAAGCAAACATTTCTTTTGTAGTTGTGGCTTGCAGAAATCAGTTTTTAATTTAGAGAGAATTTGCTGTCAGTAGCTATTGAAACAGTGGCTCTTGGACAACTTCAGGAGTATCACAGACTTTTCATTTAACTGATTAAAAATTCCTTAGATATTATAAGCAACTTTATATTTCCTTTAGCTGTTTTCTGATGAAACTAGAGCATTTTCCTTACTGCAGTTCCTAGCTCACTTGGGGTAGGGTGGAGGGGGGAGTCAGACAAGATTATTTTAGCACCTTTTGGCCTTAACTGATAATTTTGCTTGCATCAGCCCTAATGGATGCAAGGTGATATATACACACATATATATATGGGTACATACATTTATATACACTATAACTATATATGTTCTAGAAAGCACCCTCAATGGCACTTAGCAGGGTTCACTGCACTTTTTGTAGGGCTTTTTGAAGTAATTGGCTTTTTAAAAACAGTAGTTGAAAGTGATTTCTGCAAGCTGTACACAGTATGGCACGTATAGTATGATTGTGAGAATATTTGTCTGGCACAGGTGTCAAGTCACTGAAAACAGTCTATGCCATATTATTGGCAGCTGGAAATAGTTAACCTAATTTTGGAAGAGTTTTCCAGTCAGCTGAAAATGCTAGTTGCTGTTTCTATTGTTAAACCCTGTTATTTTTTGATAAATTGCCTTTGGATAAGAAAGCAAGTTTGCCTGTAACTGCCCTGCATCCTTTAGCTGTGTTCTTTCTTCTCTTCTGCTAGAAAGTGTTACTCATTAACTCAAAAGCTGATCCTGCAAGAGATTTATCCAAGCATTTTAAATCTTCCTCTTCTTGAGTTTTCGAAGCACCACATTTATTAGCACATGTCCCTTTATTTCCTTCTTTGGAGTCTTCAGTCCTTCCTTCCCAGCTCCACTGCTGCAGAAGGGATGCCCCAGCTTTATTTATCTTTGAAAACAGAGTTCCTCGTCTTGAGTACAGTCACAGATGTGAGTGGGAAGGAAATCAAAAAGTACATGAGCGGAGAATGAAAGGGAGCCTAATGAATTGTGGAGATGGAAGGGAGAGCCATGCAAGGGCCAAAACATGCAGCTGTCCCTGCAGGTGAAAGTATAAGATAGCTGATTTGAATGTTTAGGTTACGCAGAACTCCACATCTGCGTTCTTGTGTGGGGTTTTGTGGGTGCATGTGTGTGAGCCATGTGGAATCGAACTTGGCTCTGACTTTGTCTTTTTGTGGACTCAGATATGTGTGTTTTAGCTTTTTTCTGTCTTTTGACATTACTTGAACTGGCAGAAAAGAACAAACGAGTTCATAGGTCTACCATTTTTGTAAACTTCCCGTGAAACAGTGAGTGCAGGTAGTATGGATGTGTACACAAGCTGACATACTGGGCCTTTCTGGTGCTGTTTATGTGGTTGTTGCTGTTCTAGTGTAAATAAGGGGCTATTGTTGCCACTGAGGCACTGACAATATGGACAGGACTGTAAGCGTCCCCCCTCTGTGCACCCAGAGTATACACACAGTGACTGTACCTGATGTAGACATATAATTAAAGCTGCCAGACAGCATTCTGGTTAACCACCTTAACCAGGAAATATATATACACATAAAAACAAATGTGTATATATGTGGTTTCCATATATATACACACACGTATGTATATATATGGTTTCCGTATATATACATATACACACCTACATATATATATATATGAGATCTGTCTACCTCAGAGTGTGTGTATTGCAGAAACTTTTTTTATGACTAGATATTGATGTAGTGCTGTTTAAGTACATTGGGATTTTATTACCTCCCTGTACTTCATGCAACTGAGAAATTAATTACCAACACGCAAATTCAGAAGCCTTTCAAATCTGTCTCTTGCTGTAATAACAGTATAGAACTCTTAAGTTTATAACCACCTTTAGAATCACTTGAATTTGTTATGGTGCTATCAGTATATAGAAAACTCTGTTTATAACTATATGGATACATAAATTCAAGCCAGCATTAATATCTAGAGCTGGGGTTTTTGCTTGTAATTGTGTGTAACTGCTTTTGCAATGTGTTTAATCTGATAAAACCTCACCAGTAAAAAGAGGAAAAAAAAAAAAAAAAGAAAACCAACAAAAAATCCAAAGCCACTCAGTTATTTTTCTAAATCACGTGTGACAACATCTTCACTACAAAAATTCTTTCCCTCGGGAGTGATGTGACTGTCTGGACCATATGTTAGCCTCAGTAAAAGACTCCACTACAGAGGGAGGTTCTCTTTGGGTCAGAGTCTTGTTTCACTTGTGTGATGCTTAAGAGACAGTTAATTTATATCAAGATAATATTGGGTAAAAAAATTCTGATGCTGTTCAAAGTTGAACTAAAATTTAGACTCGGACATAGGTGTTTCTTAGTCCTGATGAGATCATGGTGGTTTATTTTGGCTTTTGTGAAGATGCCATTACTGTGAAGTAGTTTTTACAATTTCTTACGCTGGAAAATCATTGCAGTAAAGAAGTATCTTGTTGCATTATCCTCAGCAGCAATGAGACTAATGAATCATCCATGCTCAGAGTCTCATTAAATATAGTTTCATTAAAAATAAAGAATTCAGATAGAATATATAATATTGAATTTAAATAAGATTTGGAGGTTTAAATTTTAACTTTATAAAATTATTTATTCTACTTTAAGCCTTCTGTCTTATTTTGCCATCTAAGTATTTTTTGTTTCGGTGGTCCAGCTTTATTTACAGGCATATGAAATGAAATTTTAAGATGTTTTTACAAGCTTCTTCCTTTTACATTGAGTTTGAGTAGCTTTCATTCGTATGTTTTTGTTTTGTATGGATAAAGAGCATTACTTATGCTTTTGTGCAATAGGTTTGAAACATGCATTTATTAGGCATATGTTTAAATTGTAAATGTAGCATCTATTTACCATTACATTTAAAAGGAATGTAGACAGCTTTTCTCACCTGTTCAAATGGGGTTTTATTTGGGGCTATTATTTGGGGGTGGGTGGGTGTGTTTTTTGATTTGTTCCTTTTTTTTTTATTTCAAGAGTGAAATAGGGGATTTAAAAAATGTGTAAGTACAAGAACTATATGTCAGCAATATTTTAAAATAAATGATCTTGCAAGAAACCTTAATGTGAATTGTGGAAGCAATTGACAAGACTTGCAGCCTATCTGAAAATGTTTGTGCCATTGTTAAGTCTGGTATATTTGTGTACCATCAAACCTGGGAATATTTATTTTTATTGGTTGTGCAATAGCATACACAACACTATCACCTCAGGGGATATGGGACCATAAAAAATATCAGACTACAACTATAATGGTGCTATTTTCTTTTCCAGTAGGCTATGAGCCTTTGAAAGCTTATCTGGCTCTTATGTCTTTATAACAACATAGTTAGTCCTAGGGGATGTACTGATCTTTTTTCTTCTGCTGGATGATAAATATAACTTGCGTATTTTACAGCATTCTGCGTCTTACATTGAGCTAAATATAATAGGAAAAAGCCAACCAGTCTGTACATCAGTGAGATGAATCTTCAGTACTCAAAATGCATTTTGTACAGAAGGCTTTACCGAACAGAAAAATCAAGTTTCTGTTTTTCCTCAGGTAATCAGTTTGGATGTTTCACTGGAAACATTAATGCAACCTACACTTCAGTTAATCTGCCTAAAGTTGATAACAGGGAAAGAAATTGTCCCACACAAGAGAATCTCTACATAAGACACAATTAACTGCAACTAAAGTCATGAGATCTAATGTTGAAGTAAAAGATGCAGAGAACAACATTAAAGAACATGGAACAATGCTTCAATCCCTGCTTTAAACAAAAAATTGCAATCAGGACAAAAACTATCTAGGAACTTGGGTCTTGTGGCAAGTCAATAGGTAATGTTTTACTGTGAAGTTATGGCTAATTTATATACAAACTAAAGGTATGGCTCCACTGTTTGATCCATGTTTGATCATACTTAGGGCTCTTTGGAAATCTGTTGAAGCCACAATGACCTGTCCTCATCCTGGTGGTAGGGTAGGAACTAAATGTCCAGTTCTGTGAACACTTAGATTGGTAACCTTACTATTAACGTGGATGGTTCCACAGAAACCAGCGGGATCATTCACGCAAACGGATAGGTATGGCTGAAGGAAGGAGCTGTGATTTTTGAATGCTGATATTCAACTATTTTTGTTAACTTTTATTTGAAACTGAAAGTATTGGTTTGATGGAATCTTGAATTCAAGTGACTTATCTGGACAAAGGGAAAGTTTGTTCTTCTGCAACAAGGTTATTTTACAGTTAAGGGACAATAAGCCAGTGCAACCACTAAGCCTTTTTCCTCACATGTGGCATAATAAAGATTCTGGAACTGTCACAGTGTAAAACCATATTTTTGGCTTAGCTTCATTTAAAAGTTTACAATTTTTTATGCTTTGTGTTACTGTGTAATTTCTGTACTACTGGTGGCTAGTTTTGTCTGAATAAGCCTTTTGGGGATTAATGCTTAATGTTTTGATTTTATGATAGTGAAGCTTGTATCCAGTGTTTTGCCAATGAATATTATATGCTTGTTAATAAAAGCAGAGAAACTAACTGAAATACTGTCAGGCTGGAAGTTATTGTCCCATTTTCCCCCAAGAACATAAGGAGGTAGCAGTCATCATAATACTGAATAAATGCAGTGTGACTGAAGCAGAGGTGGTATGGCATTGCATTGTCCTTGTCCGCCTCTTACTCAAAACACAAGGATGGCCCAACGTGTTACTCCACTGCTTGGAATGACGGTGTGTCTGGTGACAAGTGTGTATGGCAAGTAACTGCCAGCTGGGAAATTAAATGGCTTCAGCCACCAAGAGGAAAAACACCATTGTCTTGGTGCCTTTATGTATCTGGGTAAAAAGGTACTTACCTGACCTGTCTGTGTTCCTTTCAACCCTACCCTTACCGGGTGTTGATGCACAGGGATCTGCTGCAGTGTCCTGGAACACAGACACTGGCTTTTGCAGGTGCTAAATAGAACGTGTGGAAACGCTTTTCAGGTTTAATTTTACTTAAGTGTGCTGCTGGGAGGAGGGTTAAAGGTCTCTTACTTGTAGGAGGGTTTTATTGGTGAACTGCGTATGTTTTGTCGCTGTCACGTTGGTGATTGCCCACTGCGTAAGTTGAAGAGCTTTTCTTCCTTTAATGCTTGAACAGATCAAAAGTGTGGGGCAATTTTTAGGTAAAAGTAGTTGAAATGCCTCATGAGAAAACACAGTAATGATCCAAAGCAGATGCTACAGTAGTTGAATTTCTTGCAGTAATCCAAATGTAAGCTTGTGAACTGCTCTGCATACCAGGAGGGCAGCACGCTTATTCATGCTGTTGGCTTATTAGGAATTGCCAACAACTCTGGGCTGGTTTGAAGTCAGGATTCTGTTCATACATATATTTCTTATTTACGCTCATGGTACCCATGTGTAATTGTCCCGAGGAAATTGGGCGTTTCCCATTGACTAGATTCATTTAAATACCAGTATGAGAGCCTTACGTGGAAAGGTCCCTTTGCCTATGCATAGTCACTTAAAAGTGAATAAAAATTACCACTTATTCAGCAAGTGGTACATTTTGTAAACCTTCCATGGTTTCATTATTGAAAGTTGTAACACTTCCCGGAACTTCCTGCTCCTGGTTGCTCCCTGTGAAGTAACCAATGGTGCTCCTGCCTCAGCCTGCTTCTTTTCTTCTTGGGTTTTCAGAAACCATTACAGGAGTCTAGAAAACATGTGCCCAGACACAGGGGTTCTGTGTCATGAGGGTGGGATAGATTTTTCTGAGCTTTGTGAGTGCTGGAGTAGTTAGGAGATGACAGGAGCTCTCTCCTCTGCCACCAGTAGTACACGGCGCTGTACACAAGTTGGGGTCACTGTAATTGGCACATATATCATTAAGAAACTGCTAAGGTTTGCAGAAGGAATGATTAAGTGTACACCTCCCTCCAGGAATGATTAAAGCACCACCATCAACGTCTGTTGAAAATCTGACCTTTGAAATGGTTGTGGCAAAAGTTGCTTTGTAAGCTATGTTGTTTCATGTAAAATATACTTGTGAAAAGCCTAAACAAGAGAAATACATGATGGATCTGAACTAATTTCCCTCCTTACCTGAATGTGATAATAATCTAATATATAAAGAGTAGAAATATTCCAGTTTAACTGAAATTCCCAAGCCTTCCAAAAAGAAGTTATGTTAGCTAGCCCTGAAAGCATAAACCTGCCCTGCAGCCAGTGGGAGCCCAGAGATAATGCGATGTGAGAAAGCTCTAACTGGTATTTCTTATTTTATATGTAACTGATATTTTCCTGCTTGACTGATTGAGTATTGTGCTATAAAAATCAGTACTTCCAGTGAAATATCTCTATCTGTATAATAACTTCCTCAGGGTTTCCGTGAGATTGGAGCAGTCATGGAAAAAAAAAAAAATCCATATTAATTGAATCTGTGCACTTAGATAAATTCAGCTGTTTAAACCCTGGTGTAGATATAGTCACTCAGGATTAAATTAATCTCAGCTCACTTAAGCTTAATCCAGTAACACATCTGAATAAGTGTCTGAATAGAGGTATGCTGCAGTGCAACTCCCCATGCACCTCTGCAACAAGTCACTGCATGTCTTTAAGGGACCTCATTTAGCTTTCTATATTAATGATTTTTTTTTAAAAAAAGCTTCCTTTTGATTAGTTTTTCTTCAAGAAATTCAAGCAATGGCCTGACTTTGTTTGAGAAAAAGGTTTACAAGAGTAGCCTGAGAGATTCCCCTACTAAGTGTAAGGCATAGACCACATCCATCTAAATATGTCTAGTCTTTCACATGACAACATGCTTGGATTTGTACTGACACTATGGAGAGGTGTTTTACTGAAGGGTTTGGAGTGGACATGTCTGTGCTTTGTGTGTTGTGTGTAACAATTGTATCCTGATATGTCCAAACATATACCATATCCATGAAAATAAAAATCTAAGCACCTCGCTTCGACAAGAAGACTGACTGGGTGTTTTACCGAGGGAGATGCTGCCCTTAAAGCCTTGCCTCTTGTTTTTGGTCTCTGCTTGTAGCAGGTAATTGTTTCTTCCCACACCTGAGGGAAGGGAAACTTCATTCTCATTAAATTCTTTTAGGCTATTTATTAGTTTATTTGTTTTCTCATTTGATGCAAAGCTCACAGGCCCTTGCCTGAATTTTGACTCCTTCTTTTAGGAGAACACAAAGCCTTTTATTCTGGATGCTCTAAGGCTGCACCACATTAAGGTTTCCATTGCTGTGGTGCACAGTGCTGACTAACTACTGATGCAGAAAGTAATGTCTCTGCTTCTGGTCGGTTCTGCTGGTTCTTAGCAGTACGCAGAGCGTAAGTTCTGCATTGGTATATTTTTAGTACAGTGTATTGTCCAAATGCTTCTGTTTTCCCATTTAGGCGTGGGAACCATCGTAACCATCTGAGTGGATTGTATTAGCGTTACTTGGATTAGGGTTTTAAATGTGTTTTGCTGATTTATGAGAGTGCCTGGAAAGAGACTGGTAGTACAGTAGTGAATGGGATGTCAAGTAGTATATATCCATTGGACCTGCTTTCACATCCTCTGGAAAACATTCCTATCTCTGCTTCGTATCAGTATTGCAGACTGCAGCTGCAACATCTGAGACTTGATGATTTCAGTTTTTTCCTCCACTGGGCTTTGAGGCTCTCTCTAGATTTTATTGCAGCTAGCATTGCTTAAAAATGGTCATAATGCTGGTTTGAAACAAAGACCATGAGTTGCTGTTTCTGGACCCTCGATAATTTTCACCTCAACAGATGTTGTCTGCCCTGACTCAAGAGAAAACAGACTTCTTGCTCTGGAGAAAGTCTCCTCTTTCCCTAGAAAACAAGCAGTTGCAAATCTGTGTGCATTCTGATATGGCAGGGAGTGCTTCACCATTTCTCTCTTCAAGAACTTTTCAAGATTAGAATATCTTTGACAGACGAGGTTTACACAGTTCTACTCCACTTCACGAAGACTCACAGAAACTTTGCTAGTTTTAGGCAGAATGGCTGGAGACTAACCATGTGAAAGGAGCTGCTAGCATAATTTTCCACAATTCACAGAAAGAGGTATGAGCTGCATGTAGACTAACACACCAAGTGCCTGGAATATACAAAATGTGCTTATTGTAGCTGTGGATCAGAAAGAACAGCCACTGTTACATAACTGATAATAGACTTAAGTCAAAGGAAAAAAAATGGAATTCTACAGGAGATCCTGAAGGTCATCAGAAAGGGCGAGCTGACTGCAAAACAGTGAAGTCTGTGCTTGGACAACATAAAAAATACCAGCTTCACAGGGGTATTGGAATGACTAAGAAGTCTATACACTTCTGAGTGCAAAGTAATTAGCTAATTGGAAAAGGGCACAATGCAGAAGAGAGATGGGTTGGGAAATTCCTGCTGCAGTACATGATGTTACTCTGGATTTTGTGTTGAATACTGCTTAATTTCCTGTTACATGTTGCTAGGTGCTGAACATGTGTCCTTGCAAACATCCTGGTGACCCAGCTGCCCCCAGCGCAGAATCTGGTGCAAGAAGTCCTGTGGCTGTAAGGGAGTCAGATCCTTGGTTAGAAACTGTGAGGTGGCCAGACACAGCTGGTGGGGAAGGAGATGTGTCCTGGGGTGTTCCAGGATCACTGGATCACCTCTGAAGTGATCAAGCAACCAGTGGGAGAGGTAAGCCCAGGAAGCGGGAAGAGGGGCATCCAAACACCAGGACAACACATAGTTTTATGGGTGGCCACTGGCCAGACAGCCTTAGGGAAGAGAAGCCATATTTTCAGGGAATAGGCAATGCCACATCATCAAAGTGGCAGCTAGGGTGCAGACATCAACTGGCAAGCCAATGGTCCACCTGTCATCCCCCTGACAGATCAGTTTTATCAGAGATGCATGCAACTATTGTAGCACTGATCGAGAGCCACTGTCAGCTAGATCCCACCTGTCTGCTGACAGGAGCCTTGGGAGCACAGGTCTGCTAGATTTTAACATGTAGACAGGTACTACTCCTGCGTTCAAAGTTCTCATAGATTTATACCGTGTCCAGGCTCTTTGCTTATTCCACTTTTGTAAGTCTTCTTGGTCTTGGAGTCCAAAAATGGCTCTGATTATTTTAGAACTGTGTTTTCCTGATTTAGCTGCAATTTTTCTTTATCAAAGAACACTTCAGTTGGTTTTCCCTTATCTCTTTCTGCTTAAGGGCATCTTGTATCACACTATGGCAGCTCCTTTCAAAGGTTTTTTTAGGTCTGGTTCATTCAGAGATTGTTAATGCTAACAGGGCAGTGTTGGAGTTCTCAGCTGACTGCTCTGGGAGAAAGCAGTTGCACCAAGGCATGGTGGATCCATTCTCTGAACTGCAGCGTAGGAGCAATTAGAAATTCCCTTATAACTACAGGGTCTAGGGGTCTGCAGAGCGGTGGATGGGGTGGATGATGGTTGCAGATAATCTGATGCACCCTAGTGACAACTGATTTTGGCACATGTACACTGGGTTATATGCTAATACCACTCTTCCACCATAATAATTGTAATTCAGGAAGCCTCTTGGTTTTGGTCTCCGCTGTGCATAAATCCAGCTTCTTTCTTAGCAGGCATGAAAGCTCATCTGTATGGGTTTCCTTGAGGCTTATGCATTTGTTTTATATCTTAGTGTGCAGCAGGTTTCTATTCTAAAACTCTGTTCCTTACCAGACATTTGGCCCTCACTTTAGAGCAGGCAAAGTTATCCACACTATGTGGCAAAAGACCCAAATGCTGAACACCACCCTACTCGTGAAAGTATGTTTGTTTGCAATGGTGCATCCATGGTAACACAGGCAAATTTTAGGCTCAGTGTAGTTTGTTGGATACTGTCAGCTTCCTCTCTCTGTCCATACTGGAGAAAAGTTCTCTTTAGCTGCACTTTGGCCACAACAACCCCCGGCAGCGCTACAGGCTGGGACAGAGTGGCTGGAGAGCAGCCAGGCAGGAAGGGACCTGGGAGTTTGGATTGACAGGAAGCTGAACATGAGCCAGAGTGTGCCCAGGGGGCCAAGAAGGCCAATGGATCCTGGCCTGGATCAGGAACAGTGTGGCAGCAGGAGCAGGGAAGTGATTCTGCCCCTGTACTCAGCACTGGTGAGGCCACCCCTGGAGTGCTGTGTCCAGTTCTGGGCCCCTCAGCTCAGGAAGGACATGGAGGGGCTGGAGCAGGTCCAGAGAAGAGCAACCAGGCTGGTGAAGGGGGTTGAGCACAAGTGCTGTGAGGAGAGGCTGAGGGAGCTGGGGTTGTTTAGCCTGGAGAAGAGAAGGCTCAGGGGAGACCTCATCGCTCTCTACAACTCCCTGACAGGAGGGTGTAGCCAGGTGGGGGTTGGTCTCTTCTCCCAGGAACCAGCAGTAAGACAAGAGGGCATGGCCTTAAGCTGTGCCAGGGGAGGTTTAGGTTGGATATTAGGAAGAAATTGTTTACAGAGAGAGTGATCAGGCATTGGAATGGGCTGCCCAGGGAAGTGGTGGATTCTCCATCCCTGGAGGCTTTCAGGATGAGGCTGGATGTGGCACTGAGTGCCACAGTCTGGTAACCACAGTGGGGTTGGATCAAGGGTTGGACTTGATGATCTCCAAGGTCCTTTCCAACCCGTCTGATTCTATGATTCTATGATTCTTTAACTTCCGGATGCAGTCTTGTTGTTTGGGTTAATCGTTGCTTATCCTCATCCTAATCTGCCCCTAAACTGATCAGTGCAGTCCGGCACACAAAGCTGTGCTCACAGCCCCGAGCTTGCTTCCAAGTGGAAGAGGTGCTCTGACAGTACCAAGTGAGACGTATCTGCTCGACAGAGCAGGAAGGAGAAATAAAGCATTTTGTGTATCAAAGAACAGATTGATAGCGTTGGTCTTTAGGGAACTTGGTAAGAGCAAAGTTTTGAGAAACCAGGGGTGAAACAAAAACTCAGAACTCGCACCAGTAACAGAACAGGCAGGCTGTACGTGCTTGTGCATGTTTGTGCATGTGTGCTGGGGCCTCTGAACTGCGCTGTGGTCATTCACAGGGAAAATTTAATCAGTACAAGGCGCATCCCTCAGGCATCTGGACTCAGGCTCCAAGGCTGTCCAACAGCTGGATCCCAGTCTCCCCAGTTGCTGTTACTTGGCCAGACATGCGTTGGAGGCTACAGGTCCATTCGAGTTGCTGGTGCTGACCATTACACACACATGACTCAGCACCCCTCAGACACCTGCACACAGAACAGACCACCCCTCACCCAGCAGGAGGTTAGAAAGGAATTCACTGTGAAGGCAAGACAGATGCTGATCAGGCACAGGGCATGGTAAGATATAGGTACCGACCAGCCAGATATTTACAAAACCTGGCCCTTTTAAATCCCTGTACCCCTCTGTTTTCCTATGTTTTTTCATCCCCGAATCACCTAAGCCTCTCCTTTTTTCTGCCTTTGTTTCTTCCCCTAAACATCCCTTAATAAGTCCTGTGCAATTTGGAACTGCTTTTTCCCTGCATCCCAAAAAATGTCCCATGGCCCTAGGCAGAAACCCCCCTCGGACACCTGATCTGGAGAGCTGCTCCTGGACCCATCACACCTGAACATTGGGCTGACAGTTCTCCTGGGACAGCCCTGGGAGGGGCCAGGCAGAGCTCCTCAGGAGTCTTTAATTTGCCTGTCATCGTGTCCTGTGTCAGAATTACATAGAGGTTAAAAATAAATCATCCTGGTGCAAAAGTGATTTGGTTTTGTTGCTGTTGATATGCAGAATAGCAGGAGAGGTAGTAGACGAGAGCTGGTTGCAGGCCTTGCCCACTTCTCATGTTGGAAAGATTGGGCTGGATGCTCACTGCTGCAAGTCATCCTTGCATGGGTGACAAAGCACATCTCAGCTCAGCTGCAGTCAGACTTTGGGGTTTTATGAAATTTCCAAGGCATTTTGAATAGGCTCTCTTTAAAGCCCCCACTTACTTCGTAGAGAAGGAGAAGGGAATTACTTTTAACACTATCCTGGGCATGCCTGTGTTAAATACTTCCCGCCTCTCTATAATGTGGTGGCAGTGCTCATCTCTGCAGGAAGAACAAATCTCCCTGGAAAGCCTCTGTACGTGATCACCGCGAGGCTTGGTAAGTGCACAGATTCCTCTCCTCACATGTTCAGCTTTGCTGGGGATGGAATATATTTCTCTAGGGCAAGAATAAAGGATTGTGGCTGGCAAAGTAAGTGCAAGCTGAGCTGCCCAGAGGCTTTGAGTGCACTAACAGCAGTGTGGCAGCTACCTGATGGCTTTTCACAGCAACAGGCTTTCCAGACAGACTGGAAGTGGGGTCACAGTCAGGGGTGGACTGTTTGTGTAGTGTGGCAGGAGGGAGGGTTGACATTTAGTGAGCACTTAAACTAATGGCTGTTTTTGTGCTATGCCTCCTCCTGTTTTACATCCTGGGGCTGTTCATACTAATACTTTCAAAAGCCAATTTTCTTGAGCTAATTGTGGATTCTGTGGAGCACATCCTAGTCCAGGGAGTGGAACAAAAGCAGAGCCTAGTTTCATGTGATGTTTGACGTCTTCCCTTCAGCCTGGTCAGCCTTGCACTACTTCTACCATTTTGTAAAACTTCCCTCATCCAGCTGTGCTTTCTTTGTGCAGTCTGTGGGCATGAAGGTACTTCAGTGGGTTTGGCTCACTGATTGCAGTATTGGACAGAATGAATGGGGCTGGAGACAGAGCAAGCAGAGCTCTCACGATCTGCTTGGCAGTAAGCATGGAGGTACTTACATGAAGCTGATCATTCCCAGCTTTGCAATAGAAACAGAGTCTAAGCCAGTTCAGTCCTGGAGGTCTGGATTATTTTGGGGCTCCTCCCAGGCCTTCATGAGCTGTCTGGAACACAACCCAAAGCTCCTCTTTGCAGGACAACGTCTTTTAACTGCTTTGTGCCAGGGAGCAGCGTATGCAGAATGTGATACGCTGACATAATGAAATATTTCAAGGGCACCTCAGATGGCTGGGCTGTTATAAATAGCACTAGAAGAAGCTGCATGAGAGTCACATAAACCACGTCTAAAAATCACTGCAGGGAAGTATTTTTAATACCCACCCACTGCAGTTTCATTAGCACCACCTGTCTGACATTTGGAGAAAGACAAAGATGATGTTCTCCAAATATTTGTGGTACCCTAACAACCAATGCATGCAAGTGATTAAATATTCATAGTGTCCCTTCATATTTAAATATTTCTTTTTTAAGCCTGCAGGTGACCATTGCCTGCCTTAGAGAGACACTCGAGGACTGCAGGATTCTGTGAGGTTTCATAGCTAATATCTGAAGCAAATTAACTGTTGGCCCTGGCAAACTTTCAGTTTAGATGCCTGCAATGAACTCAGCTATGGGAAGCCAGCAGAAATTCTTGGGTATTTCATGGCTGCGAATTTTACTGAACCTTCTGAAGGAATATTTGAAGGGATGTGAAGATGGTAGAACCAAGATGTAAAATTCAGGAGGCTAGTCTACTAATACATCAGCTTTGTGATGAGTAGAAGGTCTCCCATCTGTCCCAGGGAGCTAACAGGGGACATTCGAAGCATGCTGTAGCTCAGTGGCTGCTCAGTAGATTTATTTAGGAAGAGTAAATGGAGGATTTGGGACTGATTAGGCTGGTCACAAAACAGCTACTGAAACTTTCTTCAGGATATGAACAAACTTTGACAGGAGAATGTCAGACTTCCTGCTGTTTCGAGAACCCTTACCATCAGACCTAGGACTTCAGCCAGTTGTAATAACACAAGCTGGGTTCCTGGAGTGGTTCCTGTCTAGGAAAACATCTCTAGTCCACATCCGAGCTTTTCTTGCAAATGAAGACGTGCAATGTTCAGTTAAACCGGGAAGTGGCACTGTTTGAAAGGAATGAGAATCAAGTCTGCCTCTGCAGCTCCCCGAAGGCAAATTCACAAACAGATGGATGATCGGGTGGGACAGTGGGGTGGAGTGTGTGACCTAATAGCCAAGGTTGTGAGTTACCCTTATGTGTCACTACATGAGCTCTGGACCAGAATGCTCTGGGAGCAACGCCTCTATTCAAGATCTAGCAAAAGACAGGTAATGACAGAAAGGAAGAGTCACTGGCTTCTTTACTTCTTGCCCTTCAGACCTTCTCCCAGAACACAGATAATTCAGCAGGTTCCTTCCTGCAGTGCCTTTGAAAGGCTTTTACTGTTTCAGAAGGTACAACACAGAGAAGGCACACAAACAGCCCAGGTTTTTCTCTTAAGGCCTCAGATCTTCTGGAAACCCTTTTCTTCTTCGAAAAAAACCCACAATTCAGAACTGTCAGAAATGCTACTGAGAGATTGACATCCTCAAAATTAAAGATGTGTCTCATGTTTTGCATGGTGACCTGATGGTACTGTCCACATGTGAGACACAAGACAGGGCTTGAAAATTTTAAAGGCATCAGATGCTGTCTTCTCTCTGAGAAGTCACTGCTCTCTGAGAAGTCACGATTCTCTCTGAGACAGAGAGGGAAGAGTCTGGTTCAGCCTCAGGGTGCATTTTTTTCACGGCTTCTCCGTTTGTGTGCCACCTACATGAGCCTTAGCTTTTCCCAAACTGATCAAACACCAAATAGTCACGTCCATAGTTGACTCTGTCCACTGCCTGTTTGATCTGTTGCTGTAGCTTATGGTAAAGGGCTGACACATGACTGCTAGAGGGAGGGCACCAGCAGGTTGGCCATGGTGTAGCATTTGAACTGTGGAGTCCCCTGCTCTATTTCTTAGTGACTCTGAGACCATTATCAAAGTTTACTACATTGTAGAAGGAACTGTGCTTTTTCCTTTCCTCTCTTTGCCTTGTCATTTGGACAACTATGCTCTAGGCAATGCCATGCTTTGATAAACTGACTGACTGACATGCAGCTCCTTTGGATTTTCAGAAGAAAACAGTCCCTGGACTCAAATGTCTGTGCAGTTGCCCAGCAGCATGGTGCCATCAGCAGCCAATGCCACCATGCAGAGCTCCAGGGTCTGGCCAGTGGGCAGCAGGTGAAAAACTGAGTAAAACTTCTCTGTCATCACAGATCTGCATCCTCACTCCATGCAGGCTGTGTTTTTCAGACTGAGGCTGCAAAGACTGAAGAGTGCATCACGGAGAGCCTCTAACAGAGGTAACCCAGAAGGGGTGTATGTGCACAGCACTGCTGACTGATCTCTCCCATGCCCCTGGTTAGCACTGCTGTCCAGGTGTGTGGATGTGGACGGGCAAAACAGTCCTAATGACTGAGGTATCATTGTCACGAGAATCTTTTCTGATCTTGGTTTCTGGGTTACTTCGTTCATTCAGATCTGCTGTAACATTCTCATGGGTTGCTTGAACTAAAATTTGTGTGTTAGATTTCTTTTAGAAAGGCAGCTGAAACGGATAGCTCACCACCCAAACATTTTCAGTGTTAATATTTCTTCTGCATTCCCTGACCTGCCAGTATAAACTGCTACTGAGAATCTCCCAGCAGAGCTGTAGTAGTAAACATATATCTTTTGGCAGTCTATAGCTGTTTTGTAAATCTGGGCAAAGAAAAATATATAAGCATTTCTGAGTAATATATTGAGGCATCAAAAAATTATCCTTCCCTTTTGGATCACTTTTTTTTTTTTTTCTTAATAAAACATCTTTTGTTGAGGAAAAAGGTGATCCATTTAGCTTTTGGTTATTAGCTTAGCTTTTAGTTATATAAAATTCTTCAGTGTTTCTTTCTACATATCCACACCTTACAGTTCTCATGAGAATACTCATATCTCCTCTTGGGAGAACAGTGTGTTTAATTAAATACATGTATAATGGTAGTGCAGTGACTCACACTTAACTTTTCTCTGCCATACAACCTACTTAGGATGATGCATTTTCAGTGCAGAAGGCATTTAAGACTCCTGGTCCAGGAGTATTTTTATACAGGAGGCGTATTTTTGTACAGGAATTGCTGTATCCGGTTCTGGGGAAACCTGCAATTTTGGACTTTCCCCTCTGTGCTGGAACAAGACTGCTTCCTCACAACACCCCTTCTTCTCGAGTGAATCCAGAGGAGGGCAACAAAGCTGGTGAAGGGTCTGGAGTGCAAGTCCAACGAGGGGGAGCTGGGGTTGTTTGGCCTGGAGAAAAGGAGGCTCAGAGGTGACCTTGTCAGTCTCTACAACTCCCTAAAGGAGGTTGTGGCCAGGTGGGGGTCGGCCTCTTCTCCCAGGCAAATGTTGACAGGACAAGGGGACACAGATGCATCAAGGGAGGTTTAGGTTGGACATTAGGAGGAATTTCTTCATGGAAAGGGTGATTACACACTGGAATGGACTTGCCAGGGAGGTGGTGGAGCCACCATCCCTGGAGGTGTTTAAGAGAAGGCTGGACATGACACTTAGTGATGTGGTATTGACACGGTCGTGTTGGGTCAAAGGTTGGACTCGATGATCTCAGAGGACTTTTCCAATCTGATTGATTCTGTGAGTCTCCACCTGCCTTGAGTCTCCACCCTGCCCCCAGCAGTCTCACTGAGTCACCATGCAATCCACCTTTGACAAAATCACCGTGCCATCCTGGAACGTTGACGCCCCGGACCAGCCCCTTCCCGCTGGGAAGAGGGAGGTGGCGCCTGCTGAAGGGGGAGATCAGAGCCCCTGCCCCGGGTGACCGCCCCCCTCGCCCCCCAGCGCGTCTCTGCCTGGATCCAGCGCCCTGTGCAGTGGCCCCTGTCACCACCTGCCTGTGGGGGTGGGTGGCTGCTTCAGCTGCCTCTGGCTCGTGCTCCGAGCCAGCCCAGCTGGCAGAATTATCCACGATACGTCAGCGAAACTGCTGCGGCACCGATCGATGACTTTATCCGTCACTTAAGTTCCATTACCTCATTTTGCAGGCCACAGCCTGAAAGTCAAACTGCAGTAATGCCATTTGGGCGGATAATAAAAAAAGGAAAAAAGCAAAACCAGCCTTACAGGTATAGTCAGGAAATATCTGTTCTGTGTGATGCTACGGGATATGTTAGAATACCTCTTGATTCAATGCAGAATAAAGTTTATTAATCTATCTTATTAGTCTAAAGTTTATTAATCTTTTCCTTCAAACTTGTTGTGTATTCACCTTATTTGAGGGTGCAAGCCATGGTCTCTTTGCTTTATTAATGCAGAGAATGTCACTGCACCTTTCCCAGCTCTCTTCTTCAGTCTAACTCCTTTATATCTTGGCTTTGCTTAGTCTGCTTCCAGACATCAGGTGAAAAAAGAGAATTACAGTTGCCCCAGGAGAGGCAGTTTCTATCTTAAATTTCATGCTAAAATGAGTTTTCTGCAAGTGGTCTGATAAGTGTGTTCTTTTTTAATTAAACTTTTCAGCCTATCAAGGCCAAGGAAGTCATGTTGGTGATTTAGTACAGGGGAAAGTACCACTGCATATTTTGATACTTGCTTTTCTTATTTCTCTCTGATTTATTGCTCTTACATACCTTAGAAAAGCTGAGTATCAGACTGGATAATTTTTATTGTACTGCCAAGCTGTAAGAAATCGATGAAAATATCTGTTCTTACTGAGGAAAAGTTACACTGGGCTTTGAACTAAAACATACTGCTCATGGACTTACAGATAAAATATTTTTCTCTGGTTAGGAATAGTATTTGTCTTCTGTTCTATATGTTCTTGTATGGAATTCGCAGTAGAGTAAATGGGATCCTCACATTGTCTGTGGGGCTTTTCTTCACTCCCACCTGAACAAGAGACAAAAATAAGAAGCTTAGAAATGGGAAGGACAAATCATTTCAGTTTGTGACTATCAGAATGTTTTGGGGCAGTCACAACCACTATTTGCTAAGTTCACAGTACTCAGTGACTACTGGTGAAAAGTTTTGAGTGCTTTTGTTTGGAGCCCTGCTTTCTTACCAGAGAAATGAGTAAAAAAGTTGGTCACAGTGAGGATTAAATGGGGGAAAAGTGTTCGAGTTGCTGACAGCTCTCTGCTGGGGATTATGACAGACTAATAATGAAAGTTATGAGGAAGTGATGTCCCTGTCACACATCTGCATGCAAGTTCCCTTGAACAGCACAGGAATACAGACTGAGTCCAATCATGTGGCGTGGCTCTGAGTGAGATACTGTACTTCACCCTTCCTTGGGTATTGCTTGGTGGATCCTTGTCTTGGAACATCTGAAATCTCAACACGGCTTTTGAGCAATTCAGTGATGTCTGACTCGGCTGAGCAGCGTGGACAAACCTGAAGCAATCTGCAGTGGAACATGACAGCACCCTCTTATTCCATCCCCAGAAAGGCAGCAAGGTTGTTTTCACATCACAGAGAAGCCTTGCTGCCCGAATGGCTGGGCTTGTCAATAGCTCTGACTAAGGGAATTGACCCCTCTGGGAATGTAAAAGACTTGGAGAGAGCTGGGGAGGAACATCCTCCACAGAACTTTGTCACATGCAGTAAGAAAACTGTGTCCCTTTGGGCTGGTACAGAATTAAATCCTTCCAAGGTCTGCAGGCTGGAAGAAGATTGGGCACCAACCCTCCACTAAGCTCTGACTGGCTTTAAATTTCACCTTCCCTTTGGCTCCCTCCTCCTCTGCCATGCTGCTGATGTTGTAAGATATTAATTAACGTCTTCTACAAAAGCAGCCCTTTCCACCTGATGGAGACATGGCTGCTGTTGTTATTGGTTAGGTCTCCAGGACCAGCCTTTGAGCCAGGGGCTGGGAGGAAGTTTCTGAGGAAGCTGTTCCAAGGCCCTACCTGCTGACTTATCTTCCTCCTGGGGCAACAGGTTGAACACTGTTCAAAAGAAGAGTTCATAGCAGTGTAGCTTAGAGCGTTGCTTGGTATGCAGCCTAGCAGTTGGAGCCATGAGCTGTATGATCCAGCTTGCAAACATTTTGGTTAGTAATCCAAAATTTGGTTAGGCATGTGTAAGATTCCTGGCACCAAGAAGTTGGACAGGGCTGCCTGGGATGGCTCTCCTGCAACTGCACAAGAGGAGGTAGAGAGAAAGGTACTTGGAAATCTTGATAGCCATATCAACAGGGAAGAATTTTAATTAGGAAAACCACGCAAACTTTTTCCTCTCCCTGACAAGGACCCTGATGCAGCAATCTGATCCTTCAGATTCACTGAACAGTGTGTGTCTGCAGGACGCATTATGGATGAGGGAAAATAAGTACACATTTCACTGATAACTCTGCAGGGAGCTTCAGAAGACTGGCCTGTTCAGATTTGTGATTCTTCTGTCCGATAAGTGAATTTCGTTTGTCATCACACTCGTAAGATCTGCTTGAATGTGCTTCCCTCCCACCCCTGGAAAGTAGATACTCTGAGAGGGAAAGAAGAAAACTTTCCTAGTTCATCTAGAAGAAATAAAGATTACAGCCTCCCTCATGATATGATAACGTATGCTGTTATTGGTCCATCACTTCTAAATCAAGACAGCATAAAGTGCACCTGAAAATGGAAATAAAGGAGATGGGGAGACTGATAAAGACCTCAGCTGCTCACAGTATCTCCGTTTTAAGCCTGTCCCTCGTGCAAACTAAAAAAATCTAAGTGCAAAACTTTGAAACTTCTAGTGCAAATGGGGTGTATAGCATGGGGGAAGACAGTTTGGTTCATGGTCAGACTCACAATACATGGAACCTCCGTCCCTTGAGGTTATATGGGAATGAGCACTTTTTTCTTTAGGGGAAAGTGCAGATAAGAGGAAAGTAGCATTCCTTAATTGGAGCAATTGCAAAACTCAGAAAATGGCTGTAGCTTAGCCAGGTTCCAGTTGGTGAGCCCACTGGAACAGCACTGCTCTGAGTTGTTTCCTACGGCGTGCCAGAGCCGATTCTTGGCGGGGTTACAATAGCACTGTTTTTAACTACGTCCACCTTTTGACATTATTGATTTTGGCAGGTGTCGCTATTCCATCATGCTAAGCTTTACAGTTTTAATCCATGATTGGATAGATTTGCACGTCGCCTAGAAAATGTGCTGCAAAGAACGACAGCAGTGTCACCGGGAGGTATTTAACCCCTTCGCGTTCCGTCTCCAAGATGCTGTGCTGCGCTGGTGCATAAGAAATAAATGCAATGAAAGCAAATCAGGGAAGCAAGTGGTAGTCCACAGCTAGACTACAGTTCCGTAGTTACACACTTACCTAACCATAGGCCTGTAGTTGTAGTGAGTTGTCATTGCAACTTGTGCTTGTCCACAGGACAGAACAATTTCAACTTCGGCCTCAGATGTGACGTAAGAACGGAGAGGATCATTTGGAACTTGCTAATGGACTCCGGCAGATTCAAAGCCCCTATCCAGTTGCTAAGAATGGTAGTGCTTTAGTCCTTCTAGAAGCTTTTTTATTAGCACAAGAGCCTAAGAAGGTAAGTTAACTGACCTAAATTAGACCAAAGGTCTGGCCCTGGCTCAGTATCCCATTAGCAGCTGATACCAAAAGACTTGTAAGAATGGGTCAAGCATGATTTTTTCTTAACGCTCTCTCCTGGACTCTTGCAGATATCAGAAATTTTACCAGCAAATTTCTCCAGGTGAACTTGCAGAAACCTCTACCATCCTATAGTAGGGAATCTGTAGATAATACACAGATATTATCTTACACAGACAAATTATGTGTTTCGAAAGTCACTTCCTTTCATTTGTTTTGAACTCATGACAGATAGATTCATCTAATAAGCCCAACTTTTTACCAGAGGAAACAGCTGAATGAGTATTTCCTGGTCACTCTCTCTGAGCCTCCTGTCAATTTATCTAGCTCCCCCTTTCTTGGTTCTGTATCAGAAGACCTAGCAGTCAATGTTATTAGCTCCTCCCTCTGTTCCAAAGGTCCTTGGGGTATATTTCTTAAGCAGAATCTGATTACCCCTCTTGCCATCTCAGTACCTTTTGTAAATCCATGATATTTTCTTGAGCGCCAGGAAAAATTTGAAGAGAATTTTCAAGATTATTTTACTTATACAGGGAGATAATAATTACGTTCTCTACAACATCTTCTACTGCTTGGGTAGTAATTCTGAATACGTGATAGTTTTGACTACTGCTGAGCACAGAGCATGCTCAGGTGGTTTTGGTGTATCATCAGCCAAGGTACCATTCCTGAGTGCTTTTTATTAGCTCAGACACCAGCATTTTATACATTAAATCGGTGGCAGGTTTTCCAGCCCATATGCATAATTTAATGCTTATCCACATGGAATTTAATCTGCTCTTTTGTTACCTAGTCATTCAATATTACCAGGTCTTTATGCAAAGTCAGCTCTTGTCTGGATAACTGTGATTAGGCTAGTGAAGTCTCTGGCCTCCCTGCTTCTCTCCTGACCTTTTGCAAGCTTACTTGAGACTGTGCTGAAAAGCAAAGGTCAGTAATATCCACCTCTCTTGAGGTTTTCCTCTGATGAAAAAAACAACTGCTTTCTTCTACTCTTTTTTTTTTCTCTTTTAACCATTTATTGAAGTCTGTATGAGGGCTTTTGCTTGTAATCCCACGGTTGAGTCATATCCCTTGAGGACTGTGTTGCAAGCCGTCAAAACTGTTTCAAGCTGGCATGTTTGCCAAGCCATCCCAAGAACAGCAATACGTTCGCAAGGCACAGATTTCCTTCACAAACACCACTATGACCTGTCCTCAGTGTCTGTGGTTTACCCATGTCCCTGTCATCTCTGTTGATTAGAAGACTTCTTGATAATTTACCAGTTTGAGCCAGAGTGTGCCCAGGTGGCCAAGAAGGCCAATGGATCCTGGCCTGGATCAGGAACAGTGTGGCAGCAGGAGCAGGGAAGTGATTCTGCCCCTGTACTCGGCGCTGGTGAGGCCACCCCTGGAGTGCTGTGTCCAGTTCTGGGCCCCTCAGCTCAGGAAGGACATGGAGGGGCTGGAGCAGGTCCAGGGAAGAGCAACCAGGCTGGTGAAGGGACTTGAGCACAAGTGCTGTGAGGAGAGGCTGAGGGAGCTGGGGTTGTTTAGCCTGGAGAAGAGAAGGCTCAGGGGAGACCTCATCGCTCTCTACAACTCCCTGACAGGAGGGTGTAGCCAGGTGGGGGTTGGTCTCTTCTCCCAGGAACCAGCAGTAGGACAAGAGGGCATGGCCTTAAGCTGTGTCAGGGGAGGTTTAGGTTGGGTATTAGAAAGAAATTCTTTCCAGAGAGGCATTGGAATGGGCTGCCCAGGGAAGTGGTGGATTCTCCGTCCCTGGAGGTTTTTAAGATGAGACTGGATGTGGCACTGAGTGCCATGGTCTGGTAACCACGGTGGGAGTGGATCAAGGGTTGGACTTGATGATCTTGGAGGTCTTTTCCAACATGGCTGATTCTATGATTCTATGAAATACAGAGAGCATGCTTGCAGGTCCGTGACTCACCAGATCTCATGGCTCTGGCTCTTGGCTACCTGATTGTCTCTAGAGAGGTTCCCAGTCAGCAGCAGAGTCTGGACATATTAAGCAGGCCATAATAATAGATGAATATAAATGAACATAAATAGGCCTGAGAACATGATGGAAAGAAAAGCAGAGGAAGAAGCAGCAACATGGAGTCTTCATTGTCCTTTAGAGTTTTGGGCGAAGAGGAGATTTCAATTCTCTGCCATGAGTGGCAGAAGAGTAAATACAGAAGTTGCATGAAGGAACTTAGGTGATGAATGAAAAGATATTCAGGGATAATGGAAAAACTTGAGACAGAAAGCTGCATTTTGGGAAGGGCATAAAGGTATCTATACCGTGACTTTTGGCTAAACTGATGCATAAATTGAAAAAATGAGAATAATTTCCACTACCTCATTAACAATTTGTAAATAAAGAAGCAGCAGCATAAAAACAAACCATCAGGTCATGTTTATGAGGTTTCCAATCAAAGTCACTTGCTTCAGCAGGGGAGAATTGGTGATAGACTCGCAGTGGTAAGGGCATTTATCCTTTGTTGGGGTGGCTTTTGATAGGTGGAGAACTCCTCTGGCAGATAGAAAAAAAGGACCCATGGCAGTACAAGCTGCTGCCTGCATAGCTAATTCTCTGCCTGTGTACAAGCAAACAAATACTTAGCTGTTAATTGCAGAGGTGCATCAAGAGCAGTTGTCTACAATCACCTTTGGCCATCATGACTCCTTATGCCATCTGCCCTGGGAATGCCTCAGTTCTTGCCTTCCTGGCTGCTTCCAGCAGCTGCTGTTCATGAAGCAGTACATCTTGTGAGAAACCTTCCTGTACCATTCTTGCCCCAAGAATAGGATGTTAGACTTCTCTCATAGTACAGAACATTGCCAAAAGCCGAGTGCAATCATCAGTAGTAATAACAGAAAGTTATCATTTTAGGTGTGACCGATAGAGTGAAGAATAGAGTGAAGGCTTCATTAGACTAAAGGCCTTACAGACAGAAAAAAGTAATTACTGCCACCTTGAAAAGCTTATGGTCTGGGGATGCATTTACTGTTCAACATCTTGTGATCATTTCTGGGTTGATATAACAGAAAAATTATAACCTTGCCTCCATAAGGGCTTCCAAAGTTCTAAAACATAAAGCTGTGAATTCCCCCCTCTCCAAAGCTGTTATCACTGATTCCATAATTTCCTGTTCAGTTTTCAGCAGCGTTGTGGGTTACAATAAAAAAGGCATTTTCTTTTAGGCAATAGAAAAAGAACTGTTGCAGCACCACAGATCTGTCCTCTGTCCTCTGTATATTCTTTGAATGACCAGCGTTCATGTACAGACGTATTAAGATCTCCAACCTCCCCCCAGAAGTCACACGGCTCAACATGTGTTTTTCCAGGTACTTTTTCAGCATCCAGGTTGTTCTTTCTCCGTAGAGTTGGCTTTCTCTAAAGACGTGGTCACAGCACCAAACCTTCCAGAGTTCAGGAGTCACTTGGACAATGATCCCAGGCACATGATGTGGCTCCTGTGCAGTCACAGCATTTTCATGACAGCATCTGCTCTTTTGCAGTTCCCAGCCTGTGAGAATTAATGAGCTGGACCACAGTTATTCATGGGCACCTCTGTGACGCTGGTCATATTCACAGTTACTCTGCCCGGGGCAAGGCCCTGTGACATCCTGGAAACAGATGTAGAATTGCACTTGGCTGGGCAGACCTCTTCATCTCCCTTGTGCCCTCTGTGGTGCTGTGCACTAGTGTTGGTTTGAATCATCAGGCTCGCGACTCAGAACGACCTGCTTGCTCTTCTTACAGCGCTCACACGGGCAGTGTGGACAGGTCTCTGCACTGTTGTGGCACGAAGAAAAGGGCAAATGCTGCAGAGGGGAAAAGAAGCTATGAAGGAAAACCGCTGTGGTGCATGCACCAGCAAGGGGAATCTGTGAACTGGGAGAAGAGGACCTTTCAAAGATGCACCATCTAATACTGAGGGGAAGGGGGGGGATGAAAAAAAAAGGGAAAAAAAAAAAGTCAAGAACTTCTAGCCTCTTCCATTCTTTAATCAAGTGGAAACTGGGAACCTTTGAAACCACCAGAGGAAAGCCAACCAAAGTGCAAAACCTGTGCATGCACGAGAGACTTACAGAGGAGGAGTTCACCAGGGGAGAAAGATTCTTTTCTTTTGGGTCATCCCAGGGCTTATCTCACTTGGAAAAAAAACCCCAACAAAACAGTTGGAAAGTTGTTTTGGAAAAAAAAAAAATCTTTTCAGCTGTTAGGTACCAATGCTAAAAATGTATGTACTTCCCAATGCTTTCTGAAATTCACATAAACCATCTGCAAGAACTGGTAAAAGGGTCTTTGAGCCTACTTCTGTAGTAGGTAAATAAAAAAGGTGCTGATGGATGATAGGCAGTAATTTTCTGCAAAGCTCTGGGAAGTCCTCCTTCAGAAGCTTCATTGTGTGTAGATGTCAGGAGCTAGAGTCTGAGCTAGCTGTCTGAAGACTGTGAACGAGGAGTTGTCAGGTTGTGCCATGGGAGAAACAACTCACAATCTTGAAGCTTTGTAGTAGTAAAATCTTTTGTCTCTCAGTTGACGGAACTTTGTGCAGAACAGAAACAAATGCCATCTCCTGTCCCTGATTGAAACACTCTTGAAGTACCTTGTCCATATGCTCAGCTTGCTGTATTGTATGCTAGGGAAAAAAAAAGTGTTTGCAAAATTCAGTTTTTATTGCCTTAAAACAGAGTGTTTCCAGCAGATGGGCAGTAACGGCTCCACTCGACTGCCAAGAGTTTCAGTGTGCAGATGATGAAAGGAACTGGATAAACTTAGGAGGGCCAGGGACAAAGACACAGACATTTCTGAGGACCTTGTGTGACTCTCTTGTTTCAGGAAGTAACTGAAAGCGGTTGGGAACATGGATGGAGAAGTGGATGTTTCTGTGCCAGAAGAACGGTGTTTGCAATGCTTTACTTCAGTCTGTTTCCTCTGGCAGAACTTTCCCCTGTTGGAAAATTACTTAGTTCATTGTTTTTTTCTGTTCTGGTGCCAGAGCAGAGGAAGTTGGCCTCTGAAGGTGCTCACCAGCAAGAAAAGGGGGCTTCTTCTTGTCAGGTTTTTTGCTCTTTAGGGACTGCACTATGGCCTGCAATACCACATTCCCTGGGAAGTGCCCTTGAGCAGGTAGCTTCCCACTTTGGTTGCCTGTGAGAACTGTAGGGGATCTTTTGCAGAGGAGGGAGGGCAGTGGGTCTGCCTGCTCCACTCAGGCAGCTCTTTCACAGTTGGTGTGTTGGAGGAGGCAGGTGCAGCTTAGCAACCAGCATGTGAGTCACTGCCAGACCCCTGCACTTGTAAAGGCTTTGAGTCAGCAAGTGCAAAGCAGCAAATGACTGAGTTTGTCGTCTGGGCAGTACCTTTGTGAAAGAACTGAGGCTATGAGAGCTGCTGTTCTTCCAAGTGAAAGAACTTGAATAATCACAGTCCATGTGCAGTGTGTGCTTTTGTCCATCCCTAGCCAATGCTGCTCCTCTGAAATCATTCTGGGTTAGTGCTTCAGAGCCAATACAGTCTCTTAACCGTGCGGCAGGAAGTGGCTCTTGATGCAGTTTCTGAGTATGAAGAGAACTTGGAAGGCCAATGCAAATTTTGGTTTGCAACAGTTATGCTTATTCAAATCTTGATACAATCCATAGTTCTAGCTTTCTAAAGCCAGCATCTGTTGGTCCTGCAAAATTTGTAAGTGCCTATTGTACTGCAAAGTGAGAGATGAGTCTCCTTGCGAAAAGTGTTCTCTGAAATGAGAAACTAAGGAAGTAAAAATTAGAACCTTATTGTTTCTGTGCTATTATCCTGGAATCAAGCTAAATTCCACAAATATAAACAGCTTAACTTGTCAGCAGTGACATCAGTTGCACACAGAACTGCTTGAGTGGGTTTTGTGTAAAGCAGGTTTCTTTATTTGGTGTTATTTCTGCAAAACATTTTCTCCTTTCCCTGTGTCAGTAAGTGATGTTTCAAGACTGCAGTGTTTTCCAAACAATTAGATCTTCTAACCTGATCTTCTGGTCTTCACTGATCCGCACAATGGTGGTGATTTTAGGTGGGGAAGTTTGAGCTGGCCTGGCTGCTATTTGGCTTTTGCACATTGCAACAAACTGCAGGGAACACGGCAACAGATAGAAATGCTGGAATGTGGTCCGGGAGAAAGGCTTCTGAAGGTCAGGGCTACAGCAGACTGTGGGGAAGGAAAGCAAGCTAGAATACTGCAACAGAAAAAGTTAGAGGGATCATCTTGTAGGGCTTGAGGAAGGGCTAAGGTCATTCAGTGTCTCCCTCAAGAGCTGGTGTTCTGTAACACGTTTTTTTATATATTTTTTTTAATTATTTTTCTGCCTTTATTATTTTCCTTTTTTTTAATTATTATATAATTCTTCAGAATTTTCACTGCTTTATTTTATTCTCTCCCAATCCAGAACAAAAGGTTAGGTCTAAAAATAAACTGTGCACTGGAAACAGAAAAATAAGAAATCACCAACCTACACACAAACAAGCACATTTCAAAAGAAGAAGTGATTTTAGTACCAAAATCAAGTTACAAATGTTCTTAGAACAAAGAAAATTATAAACCTCACATCTTCTTGAGAAGTCCTTATGGGGTTCATTGGCAGAAATGGAGATTTTATGAAAGGCTGCAGGCTGATGACTTTTTTTGGGTCGTATTTATCCTTGTCCAGGATCCACTGTTCATTTCAGCCCTACTGTTTGGCTGACTGATCCTATGGGACTAGTTCTTTAGTAGTTAACCCTTGGCTAATTGATGCAATTGTCCATCAATCTGCCATTGGTCTTTCTTGACACTTGCACCAATTCTCTCATCAGGATCTGAAGAGACTCCCCCCTCTCTCATCATTGGCAATGGTTTGTTTTTTGCTAGTTCCCTGAATTTTACATTTTGGATGGGCTTGCCTTGTGCCATGTGTGTGTGCAGCTGGGGGAAGGTACCACCTCCTTTCTACCAGCCACCTCTTCCATGCTGTCTACCTGGGAACACAAAACCTGGTTTATTTTCATTCATTTGCGTTTCTTATCCAGGTTGGTTTTGTTAGAGGGTCTCCAGCCTCACCAGGACTCTCCTCATTTCTCAGCACACTGAGAATCACGGTGGTGATTCCCAAAGGAGAATTTCAGAGGTGTTGACACTGCCAGGGGAGAGCCAGGGTAAGCTGCACAGGTGAGGTTCATGCCTCTCGCTAAGGGGAGTCAAACCACCACATCCACTGCTCACACCACAGTGAGGCATCACCTTCAGGAAGCTCTGTGAAAGCTTTTCACTGCCACTGGCAGAGGGTAGGGAGAGTAAGTTTTCCCTGCAGTGCCCACTCAGTAGAGTAGATGGCTCTGAGGTACAAAGCAGTGAGAGCAACATGTGATTTTCTAAATTAATTTTTCTATATTCTTGTGAAGGAATGTTTCTTTTGTCTTGCAATTTGCCTGTTAAGGACCATTTGGAAAAAACCCTTTACCAACCCAAATGGTCACCTTGGGTTCCTATAAACAAGGGAATGGAAGGATGGTGTTTTGCCTGCTTTCCCACAGGTGGTTTATGAAACTCAATAGTCGGTTCCTTCTAGATGAGATTTGCTACAACCTAAAGACTACAACATTTTACAGTCAGTCAGGGAAGATTTGAGCCATTTAGAGTACATCAGTAAACATAATTATGTTGCCTATTGCTTATTGCAGTGCTTATCAATGCAGCCAGTGTGCTTTAATGCTGATTTGTGTCTCTCATCTGATATTTAAACTTTGTTTACCTCTTATGCAATCTGAATTATGTTGCAGCGAAACTTCTGTAGGTGCTTGTGCTCATAACTTTACAGTCTGATAGATTTAGCTCATAAATTTCCAAATGAAATGTAACAAATTTTGTCAGAATCAACACTGTCATCAAGCTAAAGGGGTCATGAACAGAGCATCTTCAGGATGTGTACCAGGTGTTCAGGGAGAGAACTCTGGAAGACAAAAATTAACAGATGTTAATGGACCTGTGCACTCTGTTTGAAGCCCTGCCCAGGTGTTTCATGCTCTGTCATGAGTGATTCTGTTGTAAAAAAGGAAAATACTTCCTTTTCTGAAATAAAATTCTGGCAGTCTGGAAGATGAGAAGATCAGTCTTCCTCCAGTTCAGTCTCCCGGTTTTCTGTGCCAAGTATCTTAGACAGCATTTGGTATGTGTGGATCAGAGATGGAGTTGAGCTTGGATGCATAATAAGTTTGAATCTGAAAATAGAGTTTTGAAGTGAATTGAATTTTTTTTTTTTTTCCAGAAATATGACAAGGAATTGCTTCTGGCAGCTGTCAACGCTCACAGCGATAAAATGAATGAAGATGCAGGCTAACTTTGTAATGTAAAATATTCTTCTAAGCAGTCAAATCTTTGAGAAAGGACGGTTCCAGTGCAGTACCCACTACGTAACCATTATTTGTGCTTCTGTCTCTCATGCCCAGTTGAGCAAGGCGCCTCCCAGTTCCTCACCTCTACAATTTAGTGCAGTCTTGTGAAGAACAGGGTATCTTCTCAAAGTCTGATAAACAATCTCCTGACTGCTGGTGAGTTTCTCCATAGCTTTGTCCGTGGAGAAACTCCATGGGTGAGATCCACATGTCAACAGGGGCTAAAGCTGCTGGTGTCTGCTGCAAAGGTCTGGTCTCTGCGCTGGGACTTCAGCATGGGACAGAAGTAAAAATATTTGTTGGTCAACAGTTCAGACTACCTTGGTAAACAGAATCATACTGTCCACTGCTTGCTGTATATACACACATTTTGACATATCTCCCTAAGGAAGATAACCCCATTCTGCTGTGAGGAGGAAAACTTCTCTAAGCAGAAAAACGCATTTTACAGAATAAAGAAAGCTAGGGAGAAAAAAAAAAAAAAAGGGAAAAAAAAAAAAAAAAAAGGAAATCTTCTCTGAGTTTTGCCGCACAGAGAGGAAATTAAAAATAGGTTCTGCAACCATAGCAAATAACAAAACGTTTCCCTGCTGAACTACAGGCTCATGTCACTGCTGAGTACTCTGTCATGGGCTTTTCTTGCCCTCTGGCCAGGCTGACCTCCTCCTAGGAAGAGCACAAACATCCTCAGGGGGTCGGGCAGCTGTGCTCATACCTAAATAAGCTGCTCTTTCCGATGTGAATCTCACAGCTACTATTGATTTCCTTTTATCTGAAAGTACACTGGAGTGGAAAAACAAAAACTTTGCCTTGTGGCTTTGTTCTTCATTGGTCTTTTATTATGTGTGAAGGCACAGATTCTATTTCAAAGACATTAGAAGAGAATTTTTGTTAAACCCAGCAGTCTCAGGACTGTGAAACCTTCTCTTTATCTTCTTTCTGAAGATTCTTGCCAAATCTTGAGGCAGTTAATAAAGAAAGTTGTAAATCTGTTGATTTAATCAAAATCTTTCTCATCTAATGCATTTTTTTCAACTCTGGATCTAATAAAGTAATTCAGAGAAGTGTTTTGGATAAAAATTTCCTGAAGGTGATAGGAACAGGAGTCTGTACAATCTTTCCTTCCTTAGTTGGTGGAGCATAACCATTCACAGCTGAGGACTCTCATACCCATGGAGCCCCAAGTCCTCAGCTGGCCTGTTACAGACTTTCCAGTGTATCCTAAGGACCACGGAATCCACAGTCAGAGAGATATGGAGCTGAAAGAGCAACTCAGACCCCAAAATTTTCATAGGGTGGTGGTATTATTTGAGCCAGAGAGGGTATGAATAACCCCCAGCATTTAGTGGAGTGGTCTCAGCTTGGTCCACAAGATACAGGAGAACTAAAAAGTAAACAGTAAATGTTTTAGCTATTGAGTTACCAGTTTGCAGTTGAAACACGTTAAGAAATGCTATGCCTTATATGGAAGCAAAATTCAGAAACAACTGCGGGCACATTTCTTTTCCCAGACCACCTTGGGAATGAAATGAGTCACAGAAAATTTCAGCCCAAATAAATTGAAGACTTTTAAAAATTCCAGTCAAACCAGCATGTGGTCTAGTAATTGAAATGCAACATTGCCCAATCCCAAATCCTGGGATTAAATGCGAAACAAAATTCTCAAATAACTCAAATTAACCAGTACAGAAGGAGGGCTATACTGGATGAACTCCTGCATTCATCTGTAACCATGTTTTTGAAGACTGTGAAAGTTTTAGTAGCCTCTTGTGTGATTTGTGCCAAAGAAAAGTTTCCATAAACAGGAAACTTGCTAACAAGTAGGTAACAACCTGAAAGTAGAGCAGTGCCAGGGTCAGATTTGAAGTGGTAGTTACTCGGTCCTTTGAGGGCTATGAATCCTCACAAGCCTAGCATGTCTAGGTTAAAAAACTTATAATCCAAGCTGAGGAGCATAGGCATCAAGTGTGAACACAGCTGATTTGTTTGTAGAAGGTGCTGTGGGGTGTCTTTCGAGCTGGCACACCCAGCAAATGTGTGAAATCTTGCAGGAGGCTCAGATACACCTACCTCGGTAGAACTGATTAAGCATTATAGTGGATATGATTACTCAATCCTTGCCATTCTCAAATAAAACCCTACAGCAATGTCCATCCACTGCTTAAATTGGCAGGAGTACTGTCCCTCATGAGGAGTCAAATTGCTACCAGGGAGGAGGTCAGTTTTCTCACTGAATTTGCACTGACTATGTAGTAAAAATATACAGGCCTGCTCAGGAGATTTGCTTTTCTGACAGTTTTAACACTTGTGAAGTGTTTTAAAGATGAAAGTCCCAAATAGTTATTCCAGTCTCCACCTGTTGCCGTGGCCAGTACAACTGTGATTCCACAGTTGTTCTTTCTGCCATATATGTCAGACCATGAGCAGAGGGTTTGCAGTCTGCTCTAAGCTTTTAATTACTTCTAAATGATTTTGACATTTTCTAGCACTGCCTGAAGTGGGAAGCCTAAAGCAATGGTCTTCCAGTTACAAAACCTGTGGAAGTATGAAGGAAGTTTTCATTTCTCTTGCAAAGCCAGGGGGGACTGAACGGGGCACCCGCATTTCTATGCATCCAAGAAAGCTAGAAAGGAACCTTTTCCACAGCTGAAAGGTTTTTTAGTAGAATTTGATGATCACAGGACGTGGGTATTAGCATGCATGTGTCATAGATATTCCTGGCTCTGGAGGCAAGCACAGATACTATACTCATGTATGCGTCCAATCTCTCTGCACAGCACGGCAGCAAAATTAAGCACAGAGAAGATACTGAACTTCAAATATCTTGACAAAATTCCTTGTATTTTCTTGATGTTACCTTAAAGACTATCTGTAATTTACAGAAGAGCCCCCTTTTTATTCTAGACTGAAGCAGCAGGACTGATCTGTGTGTGTGAAAAACGACAGTTTTCCTCAGTATCACCATTGCAGAATGTGGAATATGTCAAAATTACCTTAGTTTGGGATGTTCTTTATATACTTTAAGTTGGCTAATTATGACTTTCCTAATCTGCAAGAAAGGACTCTTAATTAGTGAAACAGTTAGCATTCCTTACTCAGAGACATCCTGGAACTAATAAGCTACAAGAATGTAGTGAACCAAGATGTTGTACGTCTGAGAATACATTGCCAACTTGTCAAAGGACTCAAGGTCCATGTACCCCTTACTGGAACCATCTTTATTATGATACTAAAAATCACGCCTATGAGTCGAAAAGACCTTTGCCTTGGGCATGCACAGAAGTTAGATGGGATTACCTAACCTGCATGGAGACTACTGACCAATTGTAATCGAAGTGCTGCACTTGGGAAGTTACTAACTCTGAACTTCTGAGCATCAGTAAGGACGCAGAAGGTCCTGCTGGTGTGCTTCACTTGCGGAGAACCTCCGTGCACACAGGCTGGCACAGACGTGGAAGAAATAATCAGTGTCTCACGCGAGTATGTAATTACTGGCTTGTGGCACAGCAGGTAACAAATCCGATTTTCTGGGCACCGCCACCACGCTTTGTGCTCCTCACAGAAGGGCTCATGCAGTGGTGGAGGGTTCTGGTGTGAAACATACGGTAGCAGCAAAACGGGGAAGCAGTTCAGGCATGTTTGGTTTTTTTTTTTTTTTGTCATTCATCTTTCACAACACATGTTTTTGAAAACTGTTGAGGCATTTTACAGGACTTAGAAAGAACAAAACCATTTTACTGGAATATTCTGACCCTTTCAGGGGAGCATGACATCTTCAAGTGTTTCAGGCCTTTGACTGCACAGTGTGGCTTAAAATATAGGATGTTTACAGTTCTGTGAGGAAAACAACTGGAAAACATTTTCTTAAATTGCTGATGTGACATTTACAGAACTCTAGCAGAACTGATTCTGTTACGATTTTTAAGCTGTGAAATTGCTGGGGAATTTAATGCTTCCAAGGGCCATTTGCTATTCTTGAACACCATTATTTACGCTTTTTCACCAGTGAAAACTTTCCTTGTAGCTGATGATATTGTGCTCTCTCTGCTCAACTTTAACGAGGGAAGGGTGAAGGGATAGGATATTGAGGCACTGGATAACTCCTCTCTGCAGCCTTGGCTATTGTAGCCTGTGTGCACAGATGGAAAAGATGAGCTATGCTTGTTTTGTCTGGTGTGGCAGCAAGTGTACCAGAATGCTGACGAATTTCAGAGGTGAGCTGGTTAAAATTCAGATTTCTCTCCAGTGGGGATTTTGTGACATTTTCACATAATTTTCACACTTATGCACAGGGGAAATGACGCATTTCTCTTGCAGCTTATGAGTATAGTTTTGAGTCAAGTTTCTCCTAGTTTTCCGCAGGCTGCCTGAAGTAAGCTGGAAGCCCCAGAGCCCTTACCTGTCAGGCACTTATCTAAGAGAGAGTCTGGAGGGCTGGCATGCTCTCTTTAGCTCCTGAAAGGTTAGTTCTCAAAGCAAAACTCGGGCTAAACCCTACCCTACACACACAAATTGGACAGCATGGCCCAAAGGCTGTGAGGGAGCCTTGAGATTAACTGGTCCCGCTGTCTTGAGCAGCCACAACACTCACTGATGATGCTCGATGAAGGTGCAGAGTAACTTCTCCCAGTGAAGATAAGGACTGCTGCTCCTCAAATAGGGCTTCAGAGACGGATTTATGCTTCCCACTCTTATGGAGCCCAGATACTTCTCACCATGATGGCAAGGAGGGCAGAAGGCTGGCATTTATGGGTATCCTGTGGGAACCCCTAGGAAATTGTAAAGATTTCATATCCAGTAAAGTGTGAAAATGCTGAGATTTTAAACATTCCCGTCGATGTTTCAGGGCACTTATGTGGATCTTGGTATATTTTAGCTGTTGTCTCTGGCATGGGAATCTCTGATAGAAACAGTCCATTCTTTTTCAGCCCCTCTTTCCCGAATCCTGGCCCATATGGAGGGAACCTGAATCTCTGCAGTAGTCAGAATCGCTAAGCAATGTTATCCCTGCTGTTGCTTATTGTACAGTCTTGTATTAAAGCTGTTTGTGACATTTGTTTATGAAGCAAACATTCCTACGCCCACTCCTGTTTTTGTTTGATCATGTAAATTATGGTACTTTGCAACTTAATTGCTGTGGGCTTTATGAAACTGCATTAAGGACTTTGCTAATTGTGGGCCTGCTCCCTTACTTTTTCCGGATGGATTTTGAAATTCTGTAATTGGATGTATTTATATTTTGTAACTTTGTATAATGAAACTGTGGATTAATATGAAAAACACAGAGAAAATCTGGCTCTGCACCAATACAGAGCTGTTTCTAGCAAAAAGCTTTGTCTTCAGAAGTGTTCTGGCAGTTTGAGCTGTTTTTCAGAACAGTGAGCCTGAGGAATCCTTTGTGGATTGGGAGCTGATAACTGGAGAGAAGGGTTCTACAGAAACATCTGAGCTAACCCACTTAAAAATATGAATTGTGGGTAACCTACCCAACCTCCCCAATTTGGCATCAGAACCACCTTTATGATGGGCCAGGAAAAGTTGCCTTGCCATGACATACAAGAATTTGTGGGAAATAGTCAATGACGGGAGCCCTTTGGAAACATAAGCATTTGGATGGTAGGCCTGGCTCACTGCAGGACGACGTCCTGGGGTATTCCCATCTGGGGAGCAGAGAGCTGGACCCTTAGTTAGGAAATACGCTCTCAGAAAAATTACGCCTGTGCATTGACTTGGAATGGAGCACATCCACCAGTCATTGTTTTCTGTCTCTCTTTGTGAGTCCAGGTACTCAAATAAAGAAGCTGATCAAATCTCTTGAAGGCAGACTTTCCACAGCTGGCTGGCCAAAGCTGCGGGCTGTGGATGAGACACCTGTGTCTGTGCTACCCTACCAACTTGCTTCACCTGTTCTGTCACTGGCTCTACACAATTGTGAAAACTGTAACTTTTTCAGCAGTTCCGTGAATCAATTCTGCTCTTTCCTGATTTTCCAAGCAGGATCCACCCTTTCATGGTCTAATTAAAGCCGCGAAGATGAAGAGCAGCAAGTAGGCCCGGCAGTTTGCAGAACATTCTTTTTATCGGGCAAAACGTACTTGTTGTTTTTAAACCCCATATCATAGTTTATCTAATCATTTCTATTTTATCTCCCTCACTGTGGAAACTAAATGCTGCGTTTGTTTTGCGTGGCCGGGTTTCAGTTGGGGCAGGGGTGGATGGTGGTGGCAGGAGGAGAGGAGCTACAGGGGTGGCTTCTGTGCGAAGCTTCCAGAAGCTTCCCCGGTGTCCAACAGAGCCAATATTTTTCATTTGCCCCTGGATAGTTTTGGAGTAAGATCTGAACAGTCATTCTAGGTCCCTCAAGACTATGACGATCCCGTTGTCCTGATCAGTCTCGGACCGGGCGTTATGTCTCCCTTCATCGTTGTGGTCTCATTGCAGTACTGCGTAGGAAGTTTTCTCCATGTGCAGTTCCCGACTTCTGTAGTTGTTTGCTGCTGGGGCAATGCCACTGGCAGAGCTGTGAGGAAGAAATTGGGCTGGAAAGTGGAAAACAGACCTCTACAGTGACCAGCTTTATTTTTGCATGTTAATCGAGTGTTGAAACAGTTGTACACATGCTCTCTCAGGTTAAAAAGGTTTATATTTATGAAATCAACGGTAAATTCCAAGAACAAGTGGTATGTAAGACCCTCTGGGAAAGCTGCACATCTGTAAAGAAGAAGAGAGTAAGTATTTGGTTTTACTTTACTTTACCACCTGGTTTAACAACATATCCAAATCATCTTTTTATTAGCAGGAGCTGTCTGATTTGTTGAACTGCCAATCTGAAGACCTGAGGAGAAGCAGTATATAAATAAAACAGTGGGAAAATGCATCAGATAATAAGACAGGACCTTAAATCTCTTGGCTTAAATCAAATTAATTGGTGGGATTTGAAGGAATTACCATATGTATCTGTTCTTGAAAGAGAGATTTGATCCAAAAGTACTGTATGACCTGTGGAAACCTCTGCACCAAATGACAGATCTACAGCTGCAGCTCTTGGTTTCAGCTATTTTGAATCCAGAGCTTGGAACTTTTTCCTCAGATAATGTGTTATTCTTGGCATTTCACCAGTTCTATGACTTTGTATTGCATCAGTTAGGAAACCTGAAAAGTCATACAATATAATCAAGCACTAAAATTTAACACTTGAGTGATAATTTTAATATGAGGAACCCACTCTAATTTCTGATAGCTTTATTTGATTTGAATTCCTTTGAATAATAAAGAGATGAAACACAGGTCTCTAGGCTAGCTTTTTGATTTGAGAAGCCAGTCTGAAAAATGGCAGTGCTTACTTAATTCTCCCAATAATTTATTTTCAAATGCCTTTAAATAGTTTTTTTTTTTGTATCATAGTGAAAGATTGGAATATTCTCTGTTTTACTCACTGAGACTGATTCTTAGTATGAAAATCATGGTTTTCAGTGGAAAAAGATCCAGAGACCTTAAAATTTCACTAATACACTGCAGAAAAAAATTAAAATAACCAGTGACTTAACCTCCTTTGCCATTCCCACTTGGAGCCATTGACTGCCATAAAGTGCTTGTTCTGCTTGTTCTTGTGCCAAAGCTCACATATAGGGGGTGACTTGTCCTTATCATCATTAACTTCTCTCTCTAAAGTTTGGAGGTGCCAACAGCTATTCTTGAACAGAAGTCAGTAAGACTTCTGATGAAGGAAGGGAGGTGTCTCTCTTGCTGTCTTAGGTCCTTTTATTTTAATTGTTTTCTCCATTTTTCTTTCCTCTTCCTCCTTTTTTTTTTTTTTTTTTTTTG